>JAJGOT010000051.1:1705000-1980000 GCA_022457155.1 Cladopsammia gracilis | reverse complement strand
ATTGAAACTAGGATTTTGAATATGGAACTGTTTATCTACTTCACTCCCAGAGTCAAACCACGGCACCTGTAAATAATGTTTGTGTCTGTGGATAAATCCCTTAATCCTTTAACTCCAAGAGTCAATTATGTACATAAGTGTAGTTCTAACTTTTGAGTCTGTTGACGAAATCCCATGGTGTGACCATTCAAATGAAACCTCTTCAGTAGTACTTTTGCATGGTACCATTTGTTTTTCAATATATTTTACAAAATAGAAATTGGGATTTTTCTTGAATTTTTGATATTTGGCACTCTTGAGAGTTAAAGATTAAGTGTGATCGTATGCGGGGCTATCATTATAAAGCTTTGAAGCTCATTAGAAGCCAGCTGTACAAGGAAAGCACAGGCAGTCTTCTTGAAAATGCTTGTTGTGTTTTAGTCATTTTCAAACTTCAAGTAACCAGTCAACATCTTTACTGTAGTTGCCGGCCATAACAGCCATGCAGTTGTCAGCTACTAATGACAGCTCTGCATACGTCAGATGAAAGCTAAGCTGAACAGTACTTTCATCTGCTGCTGTTATGTTTCTTGTGTTAGGCAAAAACGGGATACATTGTATAATCAGGCCTTGTCTGGCAACAGAGGATTCTGACATTTTTCTGTTAATCCGATTACATTACTGTCTGTTCATGTCACAAACCATCAAGTATGCTCTTAAGTTGCTAAAGTTATACTTTACTAAGGACGATGATTGTAACACTATATACAGTACTTACTCCATAATAGGGTACTGTTCATGTAGAGATGATCTCTTCATTTCTCTTGTTTGGTAAAGTATTAACTTCCTTGCACTGTGTTTTGTACTGTCATATGCAAATTCAACCCCAGACAGTGTGTCAACATTTTTCTGATTAATTTTTGGATGCTTGAGTTGCTAAGATACACTGTTATAAATTAAATAAAGCTGCAGTTGATCAATTGCTACTGTCTTGTACCTAGCTGCATTGAACAAGACTTGTGTTAATTGTTACCATTTTTTTTTTTTTATCAAAATGAGTAATCTGCTTAGTCCTGGCAATACTAGAACAAGAAAGTGAGTTTAATTCTGTTGTTTTATATGGATTTGATTTAAACTCAGTGCATTTTATTGTGTTACAGTGCACATTGATCATTCTAAATTCAATGCAGAATCACATCCACTGCAACTGTAATATTGTACAATACAGATCAGTAACTACATACTAGCCTGTTTATGGTTTATACATACAATTAGTACTGTACAACTTAAATTTACCGGATCTGGAGGTATATGGTGGTCAAGTGGTCAGGATATCATGCTGGTCTAAGTCTTGGTCTCACTCAAAACATTGTTAATGTTGTCAAGATACAATGTGTTGTAACATATTAATATCCCACTGGGATGGGGTGGGGGAGTCAGTACAGTAACGGACAGAAGTACATCATGTGTGACCTTACAGAGTATTCAGAGCAGAATACATTTGCTCGCAAACCGCAAACCTGTCAAAAACTCAAAATTAACAAATGAATTCTAGGTACTATCTTGACAGGTTTGCAGTTCGCACGCAAATGCATTCTGCTCTGAAGAAATCGCTGTTAGGTTACTTTTGTCAGGGATCCCTTAGTTGCTTTATGCCAGAAACTGAGAGACTTAGTTGATATTTTCTTCTTTTTGACAGGCAATCGATGGCACCCAGTGTGGTGGGATCACTGAATGAAAAAGATGAAAAGGCCAAGAAAGCGAAGCAACCAATAGTTATTTGGCCTGAATGGACTGAACAGGATATTGCACAGGAAAAATGGGTAAGAGATTTAAGTTCCCCAGAAATCCAGTAAATCAGCAAAAATTGTTCTCTAATCATATTCTGAGCAAACTTGCCTTTTGGTGAGAATGTTTTTAATTTTCTGATCACAGTTTGATTTTCTGTATTTTTTTGCAGGACACAGCACACAAAGCAAAAGAAAAAGAAAAGGGTAAAAGTCCAAACCCGGTGAGTACATCTGTACAGGAATACAAATTAACGAGTGTCAGATCAATGCAAAATGATAAAAATGTTTTGTTGTTTTGTTTTTTTTTCTGGAAGTTTTTGTGTTCTGCTGCCTGTGTAGTCGTGCTTAATTATAAGAGTAAGCGATCAAGATTTTAGATATTATCTGCCAGTAGAATTTAATTTTAGTCGATTTTAGCCTGTCGAGCCTATCAAGAAAGTATTGAAGGGAGCCGAGAAGGCAGCTGATGAGTTGACGGTATTGTTACCTGCATCACGCTCGACTGAGTTTGATGGATAGTTTAAACACAGCATTCCTACACTTGTACCAGTACAGTACTTCTGCTTACCAGAAAATGCACTCAAATTGTTTGTTACCATAAATAGCATTTGCTCGTATACAGGGTTCTCCCTAAATTTCAGCTTAGCAGGTAAGGGATTTTTGCTAAGCGGTAAAGGGAAAACTGTGTGTCTTAAAAATTGTCCGGGGGCAAGCGGATACAGGCGGTAATAAGTGCTGCTTCAAGCGGTAAATTTTACCGGTTACCGCCTGATAAGGAGAACCCTGCGTATATGCTGTACAATTCATGCTATATCAGCAGAACACACAGCCTCAGTGGGCCCTATTTTTAACATTTTGTTTGACAGTTTTGTTGTTTTACTTCAGCATCCTTATGAAGATCCTGAAGGAAGGATAGATTTACCAGCTTCAATAAAAAGTCAAGTGGACCACTGGAAGAGGCCTGTGGAATTTATGCTGGAAAAGGTACAAATAAAAGTGAATACTTGGATGACCTTTTGACCCAGCTGATTCATGTACAAGCCTTTGCACAAGTCTGTACTTCCAAACTTGATTGTCTGCATGTACTTTAATAACTCCTTCGTTTTTACCCAACCATCAGATTTATATGTAAGCCAGCCAGTTTGTGATACATTTTCAGGTCCACTTTGTTAGATTTAATCCTAGTATTAAAGCAAACAAACATGCTGACTTTACTACATGTACATGTGCATGCACACCAATGCTCCAACAACTACATTAAATAATTTATGTGCACAATCATCACATAGTGTTATGGTGAGAGTGGCAGCTAGGGCAGGGAGGTAGTGGGGGAGAGTCTCCCAGTTTCTTTTCTTTTCCTTTTTTCTTTTCTATAACTACCGTAGACTAATAGGACTAATAGTACCAGCTTTATGTTTTTTGCAATATGTAGGTTATTATGTTCAACAATAGGAGAATGCTTCCTAATCTCTTGGAGGCAAGCTGTTTTTTTAGATTTTTTCAGTCAACACCAAATTAGCCGTCCCACACACTTTTAGGAACACATGTTGGCTGGGCCTGGTACCCACTCCAGGCCTTGCTTGCATTCTTGTGCTCAGACTCTCCATGGGCATCGAATGCACCCTTTTGTTATCTGTGGTCACTACTTGTATATAGTTACTTATAAAAAAATAAATATGTACATTATTTAAAAAAAAAACTCTTTGAAAATATTGTACTATTGTGCTATGCTTTGTGGTAACATTACTGGAATTGTCTTAAATCGGTATGCACAGTATTAGTAACATTAAGAAGAATAATATTGAATGCAATACATTCATACATGTGGTGTTTTCATTGCAGGCACCAGTGGTTGTAGATCCAAAGAGCTTGACTGAGGGAATAGATCTACTCTCTGCAAATGATCACTTGACACACAGTGAGGTATGCAGCTTTAAGTTTAAAAAGAGGTTTTTATTTTGGGAGGCTTAAAGAGTTTCAGTGTTCATTGTTCCTTTGAGATATTTTGATGTGAAGTTTTTTCATGGCTGCAACCAGATTTGATAGGCACATCGAGCAAAATATTCCAATTTTGGCTAAAATAATCTTTTTTAAAAAATATTTCTTTGTTATTTTAATTTACAGTTCTAGTCTATTTAAGCTTTATTTAATTGATTTTGATTAATTTTGGATCAATGGAGGTAATTTCTATGGACATCATAAAATCAAAAATGGAGGCTTATCCCTGGGAGGGTACTCTGTCCATTTTTGGGTGGGGGTGTACTGCCGGGACTCTGAAACCCTTACCCTATACCAGACCATGTTCAGCTGATTTTGCAACCCTATACTAGACTAGACATCAAAAATCCTCACCCTATCCCAGACTCAATGTTTTCTAGAAACTCTATTTTCATGCCCCTGATAAGTTTCCTGGCCAGTCAATACATGTAATACCTATTTTAACCAAAACCATCTGATTGATATACCCTATCCCAGACTAAACTGTTAGAAAACCATACCCTTCACAGCAGCACATACCCATATAGCTTATATATGAGAGTACCCCCCATCCCCCTCCTGGAGAAGAGGTGGGAGAGGGGGGTGGGCAGGGTTCTCAATTTTTTAATCAACTGTTCTATTTCAGTTAACAGCCGTAACAATGTGGCACATTGGCCAAAAGGTCTTAGTAAACTTTGTATCGAAACACTTAATTCACAGCCATAACACTCACTAGTGACACCTCTCATAGGTGTTACGGGTTACGCGTTCAACTGTGAACACTGGGTGGGGATTAACACATGTATGATGCCCTGTTGCATTATATGACATCCTCATTGACACATGTCCACCTTATCTTATATAATGTAGAGGAGGGATGGGTTCCAACAAACCCCCCTTGTACCACAGTGAGGTAAAACTTTGCTTGCACTGTACATCCGAGGGTTTAAGTTATATTATTTTGTCAGTTACTTCGGTGGATCATTGGCCAAGTTACTTGCCTGTGGAAACAGCACTTTAAAGTGGAACCAGTGGAGATAAAAAATGCAAAAGAAGCAAAAGAAAGCAACAAAGGAGAAAAAGACAAAGATAAAGATAAGGACAAAGACAAGGAGAAGGACAAAGATGGACTGATGGAAGATAATACATGGAAACCTTGGGGTCACATATGGCCAAAAGAGAAGACAAAGGGCTCTCCTCTGCCTGTTTACAACCCAGGAGGAAAATACTGTGTCAGGATATTCTGGATGGTAAGCTCAAAACTCATAAACAGTAAATTTTCTGACGGCAGACACTCTTGTAAGGCAGATACCTCTCTAAGAAGGACATCATTATTGGCCCGAATTTCACTTGTTCGTGATTTAACTTAACTCTCTATAAGTTGTGGACACTTCTATAAGGGGGACAGTTGAAGGTGTCCTGGGTCATCATTCTTTCAGAATGTCCACCAGTAACTGTTATGCGAAAGATGTTAAACAGATATTAGTATAGGTTACAATCATACGGTTTCAAGTTCAATTTGGGATTATTTGCACGAGTGAGTTTTTCAAAAAGCTCAAAATTGCACAAGCTGCTTCGGCGAGTGCAATTTGAGCTTTTTGAAAAACTCACAAGTGCAAATTAATCCCAAATTTAACGAGAAAACTGATGATAACTTATTAATAATTATACATGAAAAAATTTGCATCCATTTTTGTTTGGAAATTTATTTTTTGTTTTGCAAAAAAATTTTTAAAAAAATTGTTTTTTTTTTTTTCGATTTGTAATTTGCACTGGTGTTACACTTTTTGCACCGGTGTTACACTTGAACTGCATTGCTCTTTGCCAATCAGAATCGAGTAATTTTTTCATGTATATTATTATGCATGTACTGTAGTACAATAACTGTTGTTGTTACTCACAATTTTGATTATTGTTTAGGGTACTTGGCGGAAAGTAACAGTTGATGACTGGATGCCATTTGATGAAGAGGGAAAACTTTTGTTACCAGCCACGCCTAATGAATATGAACTATGGCCCATGCTGCTTTCTAAAGCTCTTATAAAAGTAGCCTCATTAGAGTAAGTAATAAACAGCATTCAAGGAGGGTAAATGTAGATCCCTTTTCCTAAAGAGGAAAAATGTTAAGCATAACAATTGATTGGTCACCGGACATTGTCCGACCAAGTTCCTAAAACAGATTGTGTGTCAGAGAGAATCCAAAGTGGCGACTGTCCGACCAATTTTGTGAAATCTCCAATCAAAATGCAGGTTTGAATGGAAACATGTCCTTCTAGTACCCCATTCACACTAGCGATATAGATTACCCTGCCTTATTCCCCCTATTTCACATGTTTTTTCACATGGTATTTCACATAGTACTAATTTTCAAATCCATTTTCACAGGTAGGTTACCCTGCCTTCTTCCCCCTATTTCACATGTTTTTTCACATCATATTTCACATAGTACTAATTTTCACATCCATTTTCACAGGTAGGTTAGCCTGCCCTCTTCCCCTGTTTCACATGTTTTTTCACATCGTATTTCACATGCAATACTGTGAAATACCATGTGAAAATGCGGAGCCCGTTTCGCAGGGTTATTTTCACATTTTATTTCACAGAAATGTTAAATACCATGTGAAAATGTGGAGCCTGTTTCACAGGGTTTTCACATGGTTATTTTCACATGGTATTTCACAGAAATGTGAAATACCATGTTAAAAACCATGTGAAACCCCCGTGAAGTCCCTGTGAAATTTTCATATGGATTTCACATAAACTTCACATGCTTTTCACAGGGTTACTCCCAGAAGTGGCAAAAATATGTTTAAATGTTGTTTAGTTTAAAACAGGCTTAGAAAAATACCTCATAAACTCCTGTTATTTGGAGTGAAATCTTTACTTATAGACACTTTTAATTATTGACTTTTATTACCATTTCAGGTTAAGTTTGAGTCATATACATTTAAAAACGTTCAAGATAGAGGCTAAAAACCTAGCTAAACTAAACAACATTTTAACATGTTTAACCGTTGTTGTGATTGGGGTTTAAGTGAGAAATATTTCCAGCACTGACGTAATTGCACAGTGACTGCCATAAAATATTTTATTTATAGTTTTGCTTTATGCTTTTGGCATCAGTTTCTCATGCACTGTCTGCCAGGGCAGTCTTTCAATCGGGTTTGGAGTCAATCAAAGGATTGTACTAACTTATTTTCTTGTTCTTTTCAGTTACGCTGGTGGATATAATGCTAGTGAGTTTGGGGACTTCACTGTAGTTCATGCTTTGACTGGATGGCTACCAGAAATTATCCCTCTAAGGTACATGTGATATTCAACAGTACAAATTTTATGTAATTATCATTTTTTTTAATTGACTATCATTTTGCTCTTATGTGTATTGTGTGTAATTTGCAATTTAAACTCTTTGATCTTTTCATCTAGGCATAGGGTCAGGCACAGTGAAAATCACACTCACTTGCTATCAGTGGCAATGCCTCACCCCCAAATGTCACTAGGATGTTGATTATTTTGCAAGCGGGCATTTTTCGCCATGCCATTTCCGAATATCTAATCTAATCCCATAATTTCACAAATTTAAGTTTTTGTGACATCACACTTTCGTACTCTATAGTTGGACATAATAATTATTATTTTACATATCTTGATCTGTTGATCTCAGATGTGGTCATACTGGTGAAATATGGAAGCTTCTTCTTCAAGCACTGCCACACTGGAAGCTAGAGAACACCCCACCACCAGAAGAGAAGAAACCACCAAACATATGTACAGAGGGCAAGAAAAGGGATGACAAGGAAAAGGAACGTAAATCCACCAAGTCAGACAAGAGCCAGGACAGGGCTGAGAGAGAGAACAAAGCCAAAGATAAAGATAAAGACAAAGCCGGCGACAAAGGTACTGTACACGCAAAAGTATGGAACATGTCCTGATTGATTGTAGAGTTTGGTGCATTCACGTGAGTTTTCTAGCTTTCTCTATACACTTAAATCAGGCTCAATATACAGTCAACCCCATTAATATAGACAGCAAAGAATCACAGAAGCTGGGTAACTGTCTGGGTAACTGTCTATGAGATTGTTTCATTCAGGACAGGAAAACTGTCCATTGTCCGTATTAAACAGGTAAATTTTCAAGACAATGAATGGACTATCAGCCAGGACCAAGTCAACTCTCTGTTATAACGGGCATCCATATTAAGCAGGTGTCTGTCAATGCTGCCCAGGTTCAACTTTTCTCTTAACCATTATTGTCCAGGGGGCTGAATTCACGAAGCCCTCCTAAGTTAAGACATATCCTAAGTATTGTTGTTAAGAAACAATACCTAGGATATGTATTAACTTAGAAGGGTTTCGTCAATCCAGCCCCAGAAGATGTTCTGTAGTCATCAATGAAAATCCAAAAATTAAAAGTCCACAGTCTGCAAGCTATTTTCCTCATAACCTTGGTCTTGAATATCTGGGGACCAGAGGAAGATGTTTTTTTTTTTTAAAAAAAATGGAGCTACGGGAAGGGAATATTTTTGTATTTTAATAATAATGTATTTGAATTAATTTTATTTCAGGAACACCAGTTACAAATCCTATAGAAATCCCAAAGGAGCCTGAGTTTGTCATTTTTGCAAGCTACTGTCATCCACCAAATACACCAATGAGACATTCTGTTCTGAAAGAAATGGTGAGTTGGATTTTTTATCTTCTGGCTGCAGTCTTTTAGCGAACTACATGTATGCACTTATTGACTGAGTGGGAGGGCCGGACGGGTGCGCTCGGTCCGTGCGCCATGACCGAGAGCCAAATATTTTCTAGTCCGACCCGACCTAACTCAGTCAATAAGTATTTTATAATAATTATGACTAGAAAGTACAAGTCAGAATAGTCATGCAGTGCGAGGTCGCTTGAACTCGAGCGTGGCCGGACAGCTTTTTCTGGACTGGCTCACGTCAACCCATCCGGCCCCGCTCACGTCAACCCATCCGGCCCCGCTCATGTCACCTTGCGATTCTATTTTCTGTAGGATTGTGTCAGTAGGGCCGTACGGTCATATTATAAAGTCTTGTAATAAACCTTAAATGTAAAAATAATCTGGTTTAAAGACTAATGGAAGTGATTTGGATTTTAACTCGTGAATTTGTGAAGCATTGAATTATTCATAGCATTTGGGTAGAAATTTCACTTGATCGCTCAATCGGCTGAAAGCATTGAGCCCGCGATATGTAATGGTCACCTGCCTTACCCATGGAGGGAGGGGAGGGTGTGGAGATTTTGATGCTGGTGTGGTGGGACGGTGGAGCAAACTGCCTAGGAAAGAGAAGAGTCAAAAGGAGTGTAGATGCCCTTGGAATACTATTTAAGTGTCCTCTCGGGAGAAATGTGCAAAATGTACATGTAGTGCATAAGTTGCTGGGGCCACAAATTACAAGAGTTGTTTGCCTAATGGAGGTGTCCATTAGTAGAGCTTTGACTGAATTAATTTGTGTTTTCAAGTTGTACGACTTACGATTAACTTATTTTGCCTTTTATTGCTAAAATAATTTTGCTTTGTTCCTTCATAGGCGGATGCCTCTGAGAAACTCCGACAGTCTGGCCTGTCTCATCTTCACCCCCACCCTGTGATGTTGACGCTAGTGAGGGACTGCCCCCTGGTCCCTCCTCCACCTCCCGTCCAAATCCCACGGTGGAAGCTTATCCGACAGAAGAAGAAGAAGCAGCCTGTAGAGCCAGCCCTAACTTCTCCTGAGCCTCCCAAAGATCCTCAATTCTTGGAAGTGGTGTCTCCGTTTCTTAACCACAAAGTCAGCCCCATTCCTGTCAGCAGAGCAAGGTATGGCCAAATTAAAATATTACTTTACAATACTTAAGCCTGGTTCACACTAGCGACATAACAACATAACGGCAAGGTCAAGCAAATTCAAAACACAACGTAATTATCAATGTTTTATGTCACCAGTGTGAACACCACAACATAACGACATAAAAGGAACATAATAACATGGACATAATGACATAAGGAAAAAAACTAATCTTTTCTTTATGTCATTATGTCCATGTTCTTATGTGGTTATGTTGCTAGTGTGAACCAGGCTGTAGTTTATAAAGGAGTTACTGTTACTATTTACTATTATTACATTGAAAAGAGGTTGAGCATTTCTCCCTTTCAAGCAAAATGTGGACAACATGTTCACCACACTTAATCCAGTTTTCTAGGAGAAAGTAATGTGTTTGAGATGGAGAAATTTTGCTATACTACAAACACCCCTTTAAGGCATACTCCTCTCTAAGATGTACTTGAATATTATTGGCTGGCTCTGACTGAATTTCACTCATTTGTCTGTAACTAAACTCTTTATAAGGCATACACCTCTCTAAGATGTACTTCAATATTATTGGCTGGTTCTGACTGAATTTCACTCATTTGTCTGTAACTAAACTCTTTATAAGGCATACACCTCTCTAAGATGTACTTCAATATTATTGGCTGGCTCTGACTGAATTTCACTCATTTGTCTGTAACTAAACTCTTTATAAGGCAGACACCTCTCTAAGGCAGACATCTAAAGCTGGTCCAGGGATGTAGCTAAGATATCCAACAGGTGGAATTTTGTTCATCACAGGCAGAAAATTTTGTTAAAAAAAAAGAGAGAAAGAGTTAAGCAGACAGTTTTCCAGGCAGAAAAAATCAAGAAAACTCAGTCTTCAGGCGGTTATTTTTTCCGCCTTCTGCCTATTATTTAAATTCCTGTGGTCCTGAAGGTGTCCGGCTTTTGTACTTGTATTTTTACAATACATGGAGCAACACAGGGCTAACATTAATAAATAATAATTACTTAACTGATTGAATCATAATGATTATGAAAATCTCATGGGTTTTCATTTGTTCTCTGTAGGACGCCTGTTAGGTGGCTGAAATTCCGCCCTGAGAAGCCAATGGGTGAAATACTGGAAGAAGGAGACAAAGGTGATGGAGAAAAGAAGGAGGGTGGAGAGGGTGAGGAAGGAGCTGATAAGCCTGCCACCACTGAGAAAAGAGAGGGGGCCTCTGAAGACCCTGCTGCTGTAAAAGAGGTAACACAGTGCTCGACCTTAACTTTTTGGCTTACTAGTTCTTGGGCTAGTGGGGTCAGAAATTCACTAGCCAACAGGCATCATCTGCTCAAAGTTTACTAGCCCAAACCCATTTTTTACTAGTCCTGGACTAGTGGACTACCGCTAAGGTCGAGCACTGTAACAATTTATCAGTTCTTCTGAATAAATTATCTAAAACTACAATCCCCCTTTGGGTAAAATGTGGTACAGTAAATGAGCAGCCCCATATAAAATACTGCACCTTCAGGGGTGTGAAAATTTAAATCATTAATAAACTGCACCAAAGGAAAGCAATGGAGATTTCATTTGAATGGTCAATGATAACTTAGGATTTCACCAACAGATCCAGTTGTGACAGGTAGAACCATCTTGTACTTGTGGAGTTAAGCAATACCATGTTGGAAAGACCTTTATGCTCAACACATGTACTGTTTTATCTTTCCTTTAGTTGGCACACTATACCTCTAGCTTATGTTTCAGGTAGGAAAGTTGAACATGCATTATTGCTTTTTTAGGATGAAAAATCTAAGACCCCAACCCCAAGACTAGAAGGTGAAGAACCCAAACCAGAGCATGAAAAGGAAAGGGAATCTTTAAAAGAAAGTAAAGACAGCCGTGAAAGTCTTCAAACTCGATCCAGTACTAAAGAGTCATTGAAGACGAAGGAAAGAGAAAAGTCTGCAAAAAGTGACAGAGGAGAAAAAGACAAGTTACTTAAGAGTGCCGAGAAGGGAGATAAGAGTAGATCAGGAAGCAAGTTGAGTGTTGTGGATAAGCCTGAGAGGACGAAGTCTGGTGGGACGTCACCGAAAGGGAGAAGAATGTCAAGGATGGAGAAACCTGGTGCCGACTTGCTGGCAAAATGTAAGGAACATTGTGTTTTTCTCAAACGAGTCAGTTCTGGATCTAGTCGAGGGGTCCCAGAGGGGATTTTTTTATTTAATTTAGAACCATTTACTCTGCTTCCCCCTTGTGCTCAATAGGCATACAGTTAGCAAGTGGATCTGTCAGTTAAGCCTGGTTCACACTAGTGACATTAACAGCGAGGTCACGCAACTTATATCAATACGTTATGTCACCAGTGTGAACAACACAAGATAATAACATAATAGGAACATAATAGAACAGTTTTCAATTGAGTGTCGAAAGTTATTACACAATTGCTTTGGTTTTGCATTGCTACGCTTTGTGATTGGCTAAAAAATCTCGCGCTACTTTCTCGACCAATCAGAAGTAAAACCAAAACCAAGTCGTGACTTGCTCGCATGCGTTTTCCCGCGCTTGGCGCCGCCGACATGTAATTGCTTCGAGCTTTGATTGGTTCATTGGATTGTTTACGACTGCTGTGATTGGTCAGATTAATTACCTTGGTTTTGGTTTTATGACACTCAAATGAAAACTGCTCTAACATAAACATAACATCATAAGGAAATAAACCGATCTTTTCTTTATGTTCTTGTATCGTTATGTTGCTAGTTAGTGTGAACCAGGCTTTAGAGGTCAAGGCTATATAAACTCTAGCAGTGACTGTTAGCCTCAGGCTGCCAATTTAGTTTTTGCTCAGTCTGACATCTGGGTTTGATATTTTGGTGCATTTTGGCCCTCTTATGTTTGTTACATGTAGAGTGCAGTTTTTGAAGATGACAGATCCATCGGGGCATGAATTGGTATCTGTCCACAACACTATGATTTTTTCCTTTTATTTGTTGGAAATAGGTTATGATTTAGCCCTTATTCTCAGGGTACATGTATGTGTGTGGGTAATTACAATAATAAATTGATTTTAGGGCTGAAATAAATTTTCATGAAATTTGGGCTGCAAATCACCAATCAGACTTAATTTTTAAAGTTCTTTTTAAATTATTCCAGTATTATTTAACAATTGTTTTTTTTTTTCTTCATAGCACCTCCTGAATCAAGGCGGATGTCCCGAGTGGAAAAGGCAATGAAAGTTGAAGTAGAAAGGGAATCTCCGCATAAAGTTGAAACTATTCGTGAAGATGAAATCCCATTACTTGATCTGCCCAGCACTGCTGCAGAGGGAGACAAGAATCCAGGTGACGGCACAGATGGAGAAGGCAATGAAGAGAAGACTGAAGGCGAAAAGACAGAGGATGGCGACAAAGCTAAGGAGGAGATCAACAAAGAGAAGAAAATCTGGATGGAGTATGCTGACTTCTGTAAATGCTTTAGGTCAGGGATGTACATGTATTACAGGATCCATGTATTGTTTTAAAGCACCTATTGAAATGATAAACTGAGATGTGGTGGAAGGGGCATAAACAGGACATTTGACTTCTCTAAGCAATATATGTTCACAATAGTTGGGTCATGCCATGTCAGATCACAATCACATCCCCCCTCCCCCATCCCCCCCCATCCCCCCCATCCCCCCCATCCCCCCCAACATCATGACACATTTCAACTTCCCAACCTTAGAATATCAGAGCACAAAGTTTGCAACTCAGTTTCTTTGGTAGCAATATTGTTTGCCTTACTATTTTTAATGAACCTTTTCTTTTCTTCCTGTTTCAGACATCTGTACATATTCCACAGACCTAATACTTACAGTCATTCCAAGGGAAACTCTGAATTGAAGGTAATAACAAGAAATAAATTCCTTGACTGTCTTGACATAGTGTTGCTGTTTTTTTACCATAGCTGAAAAGATTGTTACTAATCCAATTTGACTTTCCTTTTTCAACTCTTTTTCACTCCTTTCCTCCCTCCTTCCTTCCTTCCTTCCTTCCTTCCTTCCTTCCTTCCTTCCTTCCTTCCTTCCTTCCTTCCTTCCTTCCTTCCTTCCTTCCTTCCATCCTTCCTTCCTTCCTTCCTTCCTTCCTTCCTTCCTTCCTTCCTTCCTTCCTTCCTTCCTTCCTTCCTTCCTTCCTTCCTTCCTTCCTTCCTTCCTTCCTTCCTTCCTTCCTTCCTTCCTTCCTTCCTTCCTTCCTTCCTTCCTTCCTTCCTTCCTTCCTTCCTTCCTTCCTTCCTTCCTTCCTTCCTTCCTTCCTTCCTTCCTTCCTTCCTTCCTTCCTTCCTTCCTTCCTTCCTTCCTTCCTTCCTTCCTTCCATGCACTGTAAACTGTTATCGTGTAATTCCGCCGACCAGAGCGGTCAAGAAATCAAAATTGCCATATTCCTTGTGGAATTTTCCCCTTTTTAGCGTTATTTTGTCTCTTTGGTTAATATTTCTTTTCTTTTATCACTTTTGCTGATTTTTTCTTCCAATTTCAAGATACTATTAAAAGCAAACTTAAACCAACCTCCTGGCGATAATCATGAAAACATGATATACATGTATCAGAAGGGCTGCTGTCCCTTTAACATAAACCTAACTACATTTTGGTTTAAAAATGGACGAGTAACCAGGATAAGACATATTAACAAATTTAAAAAAACGTTCTCTCGTTAAAAAGTTAAAATTTATGAGCTTTCGATTGCCAGTCTGCAAAAATTGCAGACTGGCAATTACGAAAGCTCATAAATTTTAACTTTTTTAACCAGAGAACGTTTTTTAAACTTGTTATTTAACAATTATTGGATGAGGTTGAGCATATAACACAAACTGAGGCCTTGATAATTATCGCTATCATGCGAAAACCGAATCCAATAATTGTTTTATTATGCATATTCCTGAGCTGCACTTGTAAAGACAAGAGCGCGCACTTCTGCATGGATAAAACTATTGTCTGTAGGTATGACGTCACTTCTGCATGCATAAAACTATTGTCTGTAGGTATGATGTAACAGAAACAGCAAGCAATAATTAGTTGCGTGCTTATAGCCAATCAAAATCGAGCTAGTGACACCATTGTATAATAATACATTTTGGTTGTTAATAATTCCTAACTGTTAACAGTACTTGTTTTTGCCGCTAACCCAATCACCTTAACATCTTATCTTGTTCCTCTTCTCTTGTGTTCTGAAGTGTTGTCCTTCTTTAACACAATCTCTAACTACAGAGGAAGTAACTTCTTCAAGTCCTGAAAAGGTATTAAGTAACAATGCATGTAAGAACTAGGCAACCTCTATTGTTCTGCGGCATTTCGCTTTCCCCACAAAATACTGAAAATACGTCAACCTATGGACAACACGTTTTTGAAATAAAATGGACTGAAACTTTATTTTAAAGCGATATTTCTTTTGTGTTACAAGATTTTATCCAATCATGAGACTCCAAAACGGCCAAGAAAGGCTTCTAATTTTCCTTGTTTCCCACATAGAAATTTTGCTGCATTAAAACTCAGAATAGTTTTAACTAAAAGGGAATCAATAAGTAAACTAGAGAGAAATAAATGCTCTACCTGATGAAGTGATAGTAGATTTTCATGTTTTAGCCAATGAGGTGGACGGTTTCAACAATATCACAATTAACACCTTTTTGCGTTCCTTGCCGTTGGGTTGCCTAGTTCTTACTTGGACCATTACTTAAACTTTCTCTTCTATATCTCTTCTCTTCTTTTCCTCCACTTTGTTTGGTTTCACAAGCTCTTTTCTTGATCTTCATACATGCAGCTGTTAGTAGATCTTCAATTTAGAGATATTCTAAACAGCAATGTAAGTCAACTTAGCAACACATTTACAGTTGACAGGACATAGACCCTGTGTTTTTCAGGTTAATTTATTTCTGACAAATTATTTCTACACCTTCCAGAAACTAATACAGTCGGACCTCTATTAAGCGGCCACCCTAGGGACTTTGAAAACTGGCCGCTTAATAGAGGTTGGCCGTTTAATAGAGGTACAATATAAATTGGATAGAAATGGCAGTCAACGTAATTTTATTGCCTGTATATAGCAAAAGGCTTGTTGAAAAGTGAACATATGTGAAGATAAATGCAAAAATCATTCAAACAAAAATTAGGTGCCCTGTATTTGCGCATTTCAAGTCCGTACAAAGTTCTAGCTCTAACACAGAGAGCATGTAGTCGATAAGTACAGTATTTTTTGGTGTTGAGTAGGTACAGAAAAATATGCAAATCTATGTAACAAAACATCAAGTTTCTTAGGCCTTTTTTGCACCAACAGTCTGTAAAAATTTTAGCTCAAAATATTTCACGGACGATTTATTTAAAATAATCCGTCACTGCTGTTTGCCGTTGTGGAGCTCGGAGATGTAACGAGAAGATCATGTCATTTGCCTTTCCGATAGATAGGGCAAGGTCCTGGTAACCGTGAAACTGGGCAAGTGGAGATTAAATTGCAGATTTTATTGATATCAGTTATCACCTTCATATTACCTGTCACTATTTCGCTTGAAAAGATAATTTGCTGGCCGCTTAATAGAGGTAAAAATACAATAAATACTAAACTTGCAACAGCAAAAAGGTGGCCGCGGCCGCTTAATAGAGGTGGCCGTTGAATAGAGGTATCGAAAACAGCACTTTACTGACAAATAATTCGGGACTTTAGAAAGTGGCCGCTTAATGGAGGGTGGCCGCTTAATAGGTGGCGGCTTAATAGAGGTCCGACTGTAGCTACTGAGTGGTTTCTTCACGGTGAGCTCCCTATTAGCTAAATTCTCACATTGCTTCACTCCAACTACATTGCTGTGTTCTTTGCTACATTACAGTCCCGCAAGCTACATAACATCAGCATATATGTATACACTTCAATCTTAACTTCTTTTTTCTTTGCTGATGTACTGAAACAGCTTAATCTCAATCGCCTGCTGTCTTCTTTGTATATAAAGTCTCACCTTTCACTGAATAGCACGCGAACTCTGAATTTCAAAGCCCAACTAAGGTTTCTGTTTTACGCTGCCGTCAATCATAATTATGGCGACAAACATCGGACCCTTAAAAACAGAAACTGACAAAATGGATCAAAATCTACCAATCACGACCCACAAACATGACGTTTTGATCATTTAGCCTAAAGGCCCGTTTACACATGCGATTTTTGATGCGATTTTTGTCACGCTCTCCAATGCAACTTTTGTCGGGAGTGTAAACTAGCGGCGATTTTCTGTGAGATTCGGGTGCGACATTTGCTTTGATTTGCTGTGATTTCCCCAAAATGGCCGCCAAGTTGCATCAGGTTTCGAACATGTACATGTTCGAAACCTCTGCGACATCGCGCGGCAAATCGCGCCCAAATCGCACCCAAATCGCATTCAAATCGCCGCCCGTTTACACATGCGACTTGAAGATGCGACTTGCGTACGACAAAAATTGCATCGACAAGTGCGACAAAAGTTGCACAAACAGTCACCTGTGTAAACGGACCTTAAAGCGTCATTGTTTCCTGTGACGTCCGCTATGATATTTGCGGCAGTGAAAAACAAAACTTTTGATTGAATTTTGAACTGCAGAGCTGGAATGTTATTGAAAAGCTCAGTGACTAACTGGTAATCAGTACCAAATTAGGTTACCAGTTTATTTTTTCATGCCATGTTCATGCTTTTTAGATGCAACCGACAGTAATATTCAGCATAATTTCTAACAAACTAACACACAATTAATCATCAGAAGTGGGTTTTCATTCCGGTCACCTTTTATCGTCATGGTGGTACTGGTGTAACAAATGAATGGAGAAAGACAGCTTCGTCTGTAATGGGGCGTAGGCTTAAAAGAACTGACAGCGAAATGTCTTTATTATCTGTGAGTCTCAACAGCAACAACAACATCACTAGTCACTCACCGTTTTGTTTTATTGATATGTTGCACAAGTCTGAGCAAACCTGAGCCAGACCCGCAACTCACAAGCTTAAGCTCACACCACAAGTCACCTTTTTAATCAAATTGTTGTATACGTCTAAGCAAAACTGATTCAGACACACAGCACACAGCTATGTACCATTCAGTAATCAAAATCCATAAGAACTGGTTTGCACACAGCCACATTGCACATTATCATTTTAAACTGTACTGCAACACGAAAACCATCCTTGTTGGAAGGAGATAAATCGGAGGCCTAAACAGATGTACAGTTTACTGGTAGCAGCTTGCATGTTTCGTTGAAGTTGTCACGTTGTCTTGTTCTAGAAAATATCCATGTCCCTTTCACTGAAGGTGTTTTGGTTTGGATCCCCCCCCCCCCCCCTCCCCACCCATCTGGAAATTACAATTTAGCTTCATACTTTCCTTTAAAAACGTTGGCTTCTGAGACCCCCACTTCCCTCGGAATTTCCAATTGCCTTCCATGGGGGGAGGTATGGATATTTTTTGGCACCACACATTGGGGTATTAGGGAGCTTAAGCAATCACAACGGCAACGCCAAGGAAAGCAATCCGGCGATCTTTTAAACTACTTCGCAATTGTTCCGATTTGTTCACTATGTCTAATGTGGATGTATTGTCCAGGAGCTGACTTTGTACAGCATGATAAACAGTACCACAGGAAAGAACTGCCCAAAAGCTGTCATTTCAACGGTCACACTTTAGGATTTCATCCACAGACTCAAAAGTTAGAACCACCTTGTACAGCATAATAAACAGTACCACAGGATAGTACTGCTTTATAGCTATTATTTGAATGGTTGCACTTTAGGATTTGATCCACAGACTGAAAAGATAGAGCTACCTTAGCATAATAAACAGTACCACAGAAAAGTATTGCTCGATAGCTCTCATTTGAATAGTCACACTTTAAGATTTGATCCACAGACTGAAACGTTAGAGCTACCCTAGCTCAATAAACAATATACCACATGAAAGTACTGCTCAATTAGCTTTTATTTGAATAGTCACATTTAGGGTTTTGTCCAAAGACTAAAGTTAGAGCCATACCACTTGGGCAGAGATTAGATTCTAGGAGCGAAAGGGAAAAGGGGAAAAGACGCAAAGACACAAGCTGGTACATAACCGGAGGGTATTCTGACAGTTTGCCTCAAATTGTTTACTTCAGAATGTTGCTATGACTAGTCATGTTGGAAAGAAGTCAGGCCTGGTACCAGCATCGTCCGTCATAGCAGCCGCACCTTCACCAGGCAAGACACACAGCCCTCACCCCATCTCCTTACCACGGGGATATGGAGGACCAACCCAGAACCAAGACCCCCCTCCTCCGTTCTTGTTTGTCGACAGTTTGAAGCCTATAGAGATCGTGGTCAACTTCACTTCTTTCTCCAAATGGTTGGATCCACCACAGCCTATTGTTAGAGAAAGAGATAAGGAGAGAGAAAAGGATTCTAACAGTGTAATAACAGGTTTGAACTGGTTATCAACTGTCTTCCTTTGGTTTTGCATTGCTACGCTTTGTGATTGCCTAAAACAACTCCCGCCATTTTCTCAATCAATCAGAAGTGAAACCAAAACCAAACATGACTTACTCGAACGCGTTTTCCCCCAGTCTAGAGGGTTTCAATTAAATGGTCACACCATAGGATTTTGTCCACAGACTCAAAAGTTAGAACTACACCTGATGTCTCCATAAATAGACTCTGGGAGTGAGAGGGCTTAACTAAAACTAATTAGTTTTCTGTTCTTTCTTCAGACCCAAAGGACGCTATTCAAGATGAAGAGAAGCCAGTCCCACCCACCCCTGGCCGGCTGGTTGCTGAGCCGTACTCTTGGAAGAGCCTGGTAACTGGTCAGCCCATCCTGCGTATCTGTACCACAGGAACCCGAGCTTCAGTGCTTGTTTTACAGCCTGGGCGCCACGTGCTGAGGTTTCTTGTGCAGGCCCCTCACGGCTATCACATAGAAATGGCTTCACAGACACCATTTGTGTATGGCGATGAGGACACGGTCATGGCTTGTCTTACCAAGGTATTCTAGCAAAGACTGAAACATGAAAAGATACCGACTTTTATTATGCAAAGTATTGAGAAACAAACATCTTCAAATGACAGTACTGCTCAAGAGCTTCATCTAGTTATGATTCTACAGATGTAACAGTTAGAACCACCTTGTACAGCATAATAAACAGTACCACAGGAAAAACTGGAAAGTACTGTTCAGTAGCTTTCATTTGAATGGTCACGCTGTAGGATTTCACCTACAGACGCAAAAGTTATAACCACCTTGTACAACATAAACAACAGTACCACGGGAAAGTACTGCTCAATAGCTTTCATTTGAATGGTCACACTTTCGGATTTCATCCACAGACTCAAAAGTTAGAAACACAAGTTGTACAGCATAATAAACAGCAACACAGGAAAATACTGCTCAAGAGCTTTCATTTGAACGGTCACGCAAAAGTTAGGACCATACTTTCATTAGCAGAGGCTCCATATTGAAAATAAATGCCGCGACTACAGCCCATCTAAATACAAGAGCAAGAACACAAGAAGACACAAGTTGGAAACTTTCATATCTTACAGTCACATTTAGACCTGACCTGCACGTTCTTCCAATGACTTGCATTTACTCTGATCAAACCCTAATTCACGCGCAAGAAAACACAATAACTATTTGCTTTCAGTACTTTTCGGCCGCGTACACAAGATTGATATTTAACTTTTGAATTCTTGGAAGAAATCCTTAGGGGAGACCATTCAAATGAAAATTACTGAGCAGTACTTTCTTATTGTACTGCTATATTGTTTTTATATATTTTACAAAACTGATTTTTTTTAGTTTAGTCTTGGTCACTATTTAAGACAGCCAAAGGGTTAAGTTGAGTGTGCTTGCTTTCTTTTGTGTCCCACAATCAGTATTTGTTTCTATGTGCAGGAGAGTTGTCGGTTCATGGAGCATGCCCTGGGCGTGATTCAGTCAGTAGGGAATCTTGTGGCATCGTTTGCTGATCCTCCACCTAACAGGAAGTTTGATCTTGATCTGGGGCTCAAGGATCAACCGAAGGACATTCAAGACAAACATTACAAGGTGATTACCCACTCAAACAAGATCAAATTGCAGCCCATTAAAAAAGATGATTTCTCGCCGTTAAAGATGACACTTAAATGCAAAGTGAGCCTAGTAGGATAATTTTCATTGACATGCTGCACGATCGTCTGCGCATGCGAAAAAGTGCAGCATGAAAAAAGGTCTCCGTTGATGAGAGTGGGGCAAAAACGGAGCCTTTATCAAAAACGTCGTGAGAAAAACTAATGAACGCAAATAGAACGACTAGAAATTGTGTGGCGTATAAATACTTTAGAGTCCCCTAAGTTTACGGAAGTATGCTGAAATGGCGAATAATTTAAGAACGCGCTTGGCTATTTCGGCGCAAAATAACTTGAATTCTCTCAGCCTTATTAAAATCAAGTGAAGCTCTTACTTTAAATAATACTATCTGTTCAATCTATAAATCTTGACCAATTTTGACCATTTGTGTCTCTTTTTGGTGCACTAGACTTTTGGTTTGTGTGGGTTAGTTTCTAAATAAACTGTGGAGCTGCGTCGAAGGCGAAACACTAAAACTTTGGTTCATTAACTGATTCGCTCTAAAAAAAGGGCTGCAGGCCCTCGAAATGTCCGCTTTTGCACCTCTTTACGGTGGCCAATTTACCTTAAGTAACAATGCGTGTAAGAATTAGGCAATGCTCTATTGTTCCGTGGCATTTCGCTTTCCCCACATAAGATTGTTTAGGTTTTTCTCGCTGAGAATACATCAACCTATGGACAACATGTTTTTTAAATAGAATGTGCTGGAACTTTGTTTTAAAGTGATGTTTCTTTTGTGCTACAAGATTTTAGCCAATCGTGAAACTCCAAAACAATGGCCAAGACAGGCTTCTAATTTTACATATTTCCCATATAGAATTTTGGTTGCATTAAAACTCAGAATAGTTTTCACTAAAAGGGAACCAATTAGTAAACTGGAGAGAAATAAATGCACTACCTGGTTATGTTATGGTAGATTTTCACGTTTTAGCGAAAGAAGTGGACGGTTTCAACAATATCACAATTAACACCTTTCTGCATTCCTTGCCGTTAGGTTGCCTAGTTCATACTAGGACCATAACTTAACAACTCAATTGATAAAACCAGATCTTAGTTTTTCATAAAACTGTCTTTTGACCCTTTGTGTGATCGCTACAGTATTCGTATTAATGGATTTCGACTGTAAGTAGATGTTCTTTAAGTAGCTTGTTCGGCCCGTATTGTGGACGCATTCGGCTAAGTCCATAAACTTGCAAAAAAAGAACGAGATCAATATTCCCCAATACGGACCGAACAAGCTAGTTCAATAAAGTTTTTATTATAATGTCTTTTGAAAAATTTTGTTGACGTATTAATGCATCCATTCTCGGCAAACGCACGCGCCTAAGTCAAGTGCATTTTTCAGTCACTTTGCGAAAAGTTTAACGGAAATTGTCCACCAGAAGGAAATAAGAAAATAGGTTTCTACTTTATAGAAAACAGTTTTCTCTTGTTCATTGTTTCATAAAACGAGCTCGGCGAAATGAGTTTGTGAGCGGTCCATTTTAGCGGTCCGTATTGCAGGGCTCGAAATTGCACCTGTATCGGGCGCAATTGCGACTAAAATTTGTCTGTTAGTCGCGATTTTGCGACTGTTTTACGACTCAGCTAACAAAGGAGTTATATGCAACAGTATTGTGTCTTTTTTATATACTTGTAACTGGTAGTTGTAATTTTATCCGAAAAATCCTGCGAAATTCACGTTCAATATTGCGTTACTTAATCGTCGATTTCATGCTCCATTAACGCCGTTTCCAAGAAGTGTATCACGGGCGCACTTTTTCACACTTTCTCAGAAATTCCTCGTTTCTCATTTCCGGTTCCGGTAGTAGTAGTTAGTGTTTTTTTTTGCGACTAAAATGTTCGAACTTGCGACTAAATTTTAGGAATTACTCGCAAATTGCGATTGAGAATTTTTTTTAATTTCGAGCCCTGAATTTATTATTATTGCAAAATGAGGACCGCTCTGGGAACCAATCAGAATACATCTTTTCATCATGGACTAGTTTGCCGTATAATAACATAAATTATTACCTCTTCTCTGCAGGTCTTTATCAAATGCCTTCTCAAGACAGTCAGATTTCATCTTGCCGACTCGTATGACATGGCAATGCATTTTGCGTGGAAAGCCTTTCAGTTCCAGGCTTCCCTCTGCCTGCATCAGCGGGTGGGTCACAGGCCCCTGTCAGCTGCAGAGATCACCAGGATTGGTTCAATGACAAACAAGCGCCGGCTCAAGAGTGCGTCAGCGGTTCCTCCCACGTGGGTAGATCGGACCTCTAACAATGAGGAGGAGAATGCAGCAACTAGGATCCAGGCCTCTTATAGGGGTTACTTTCTTAGGAAACTGGCACGAGGTTACGTGAAAGGTGGGTTTTCACGTGACGTCACGGCGGCCATATTGGTGTCCCAAAACAATGAAACGAAGACCTTATTGGTGCCCTAAATGAATGCTACGGGACTTCAGCTCTATTCTTCTATTCTTATTCAAACATTGCCTATTGTTTAGCGCCTTTTCGATCCCACAGTCCAATGCGCCGTCACTTTCGCCACAGTCTACCACTCTTTTTCAGTCTATTAAAGAATAATTCTTAATCACGCGGCGGCCTTGTTGACTCACTGGAGAATAAAATGCTTTGTTTTCCCCTGCTTAACCTCGTTTTCAACTTTTTCACTGCGAGGCTTAGCGGGATAAATTTTTTGTTTTTATACAAAATGGCAATTTCGCAAGTTCGCGGAGTTTTTGGTAAGACATTGAGCACTTGTCCGCAATCATAGGCAAACCAGCCTTTATTTTGATTATATATAACTTTGACTTGCACAGGAACCGAAGAACATCAGAAGGTGTGGGAGCTGTTATCCAAAGCTTGGGGCGTGATTGAATCCAACCTGGAAAACTTTGCCATTCAGATCTTCAGACTCATGTTCAAGCGTGACCCTGGACTGTTTCCTCTGTTTCCTTTCTACAAGGACGAGTGGAGCAGAGTAGCTTACACAGACTACAATGGCGGCTACCCTGAACAGCCTCCAAATTCATGGTTTGTGGTCTTCAGGTAGGATAGGACTTCGTCTCTTTTGATAAGATACTGCTGTGAATTTAAACTTTGCCTTCGTAGAGTGTCAGAAAAGAAAATTGACAAGTTTCAGTCGAAAAAAGAAATAACGAACAAACATCTAATTGTGAATATATGAGTATTTCATCCAGACAATTGCGAGTTAGAACCACCTTGTTCTGGGTAATAAACATTACCACAAGAAAGTTCTGCTCAATAGCTTTCATGTGAATGGTCGCACTGTAGGATTTCATCCACAGACTCAAAAGTTAGAACCACCTTGTACAGCATAATAAACAGCACCACAGGAAAGTACTGCTCAATAGCTTTCATTTGAATGGTCACACTTTAGCTTTTCACTCACGCACTCTGTTAGAACCACCTTAAACAACGTAATAAACCGCACCACAGGAAAGTACTGCTCAATAAAGCTTCATTTGAATGGTCACACTTAAAATTCGTCCACAAAATGGTCCACTGAGAGCAGTCTCTTTCTGTTTCTCTTTTCTTTGGCGCGAGACGTCCACGAGGAGACGAACAAATCGAAGACGAGAAAAGAACGCGGAGGTCACGAAAAGTTCGCGAGAAGCGCGCGCTTGAGGAAAGAGGATTCCCTCCTCGTTTTTACTGTTAATTATAAATCAGCTGGCACGCTGTCAGAACAGAGGGGGAAAAGGCGTCTGCTACAGTCTAAAAGCCCGGGCCAAACGAGAAGGAGAGTTCAAGAGAGTCCAAACTCTCCGAGAGTGCATGAGAGTCAATGAGAGTGCCTGAGAGTTGAGGCCAAACGAGAACGAGAGTTCAGAATTCCTATGGATTCATAATTTTCGAGAGGGTACGAGAGTCGCCGAGAGTTCACGAGAATCGCCGAGAATGCACGAGAGTCGCCGAGAACGCATGAGATTTGAGGCCAAACGAGAGCGAGAGTCCAGAATTCCTATGGATTCAAAATCTCGAGAAGGTACGAAAGTCGCCGAGAGCGCACGAGAATCGCCGAGAGCGCACGAGAATCGCCGAGAGCGCACGAGAGTCGCCGAGAATGCACGAGAGTTGCCGAGAACGCATGAGATTTGAGGCCAAACGAGAGCGAGAGTTCAGAATTCCTATGGATTGAAAATCTCGAGAAGGTACGAAAGTCGCCGAGAGCGCACGAGAATCGCCAAGAGCGCACGAGAGTCGCCGAGAATGCACGAGTGTCGCCGAAAGCGCTTGAGATTTAAGGCCAAACGATAGCGAGAGTTTGAACTCTGGACATGTCGTTCTCGTTTTGCCCGAGCTAAAAGAAATCAAAAGTTAAATCAGATGTCATGATTTTAGTATTCAACATTGTCATTCTGTGTTATTTACAGGGAAGTTTTCTTTGTTGATGAGCCAGTGCTGATGGTCCCTAAACTGTACGTTACCATGCCAACATGTTTGCTACGAGTGGTGGACAATGACACAGGAGAAGAGCTAACAAGAGTCTTCCAGAAAGTGGCACCAAATAACTTGAAGAAGAACAAGGTAACCTTTTGGTTTCTTGGCGGTATCTTAAAGGCTTCCTCGCCTGTACTAAATACAGTCGAAGCACTCTCGTTAGCGGACGGCTCTACTTAGGACTGCCTTGACAGAACCCCGTTTGAATTCTCCTCTTAATAGAATCATTCGCATAAGCGACCAGCTCCAGTTACAGGACACTTTTTCTGTTTCCCGAAGGTGTCCGCTCACGGAAGCTTCGACTGTATCTTTTATCCACCACTAGAGCAGTTTTCAATTGAGTGTCGAAAGTAATTACATAATTGTTTGGTTTTGTATTGCTACACTTTGTGATTGGCTAAAAAATCTCGCGCCACTTTCTCGACCAATCAGAAGTAAAACCAAAACCAATCGTGACTTGCTCGCACGCGTTTTCCCGCGCTTGGCACCTCCGACGTGTAATTGCTTCGAGCTCTGATTGGTTCATTGGATTGTTTACGACTGCTGTGATTGGTCAGAGTAATTACTTTGGTTTTGGTTTTACGACGCTCAATTGAAAACTGCTCTAATAGCAAAAAAGGCTAATCGAGGCTGGGGAAAGATTAATTCAAACTTAAGAATCAACCTTATAAACTTAAACTATTTACTTTAGTATAACGTGTATGTTGTGCTTTAAACATTTCTTTGCATTTTTCTGCATTTGTTAGCTGTTGTATTTTTTGTTCTGATAAGTTCATTTACATTTCTTGTGATTAACCAATTGTGTGTGTACAATTTGGTCTGATTTTTCAACAGTGATTGATTAAAAAAAATCCCTAAAAATCGCTTTTAATTTACGCCATTTTTTACCCCATCAGCGTGGCTACACATTTGTCGCTGAAGCGAGAACCCCGAACACAATTCTGCCACCAGGCAAGTTCCGGTTGCGTGTGATTGGTTCCACCGAGCCCCTACCCTACCCTGGAAGGGAAGGAGTCAACAGCAACTTTGTAAACAAGGAGATAAGAGATTATTACATCCCCAGCAAGTACAATATCGTCTTCAGGTGAGATTTCAAAGCAAATAAGATTAGAGGTGTTTTGATTGGAGTGTCAAAAGTACTTTCGTAGTTGATTTGGTTTTTACACCGCTACGCTTTGCGATTGGCTAAATAAAATCTCGCACCACTTTATCAATTAGTCAGTCAGTCAGAAGTAAAGCCAAAACCAATCGCGACTTGCTCACACGCTTCAAGCGCGCGCGGGCTATCTGTATTTGCTTCAAGTTCCTGATTGGTTCATTGGATAGTCTTCGACTGTTGTGACTGGCCATATCGTGATTAGTTTTATTTTCGTTTTACGACACTCAATTCAAAACATGTAACATGTATAAGTAGATATTAAACTTTACCACTCAAGAGTGCCAGAAATTTAACAATTTTCTACTAGAAATTTCTCCCCCCCCCCCCCCCCCCTTAACAAAAACCAACATTTCTAAATTCCATTTCGATCTGGAAACATTGGATAAGAATAGGAAAACTGCCATGCAAAAACTAAATTGCGCTGTGTCTGTCCGTTTTCAATATCGCTGCTTTTAGATCAATTTCTAAGGTCAACTAGCAAGATGCGAGCAGTCTCCGTGTATTTATTCTTGAAGGTGCACTAATTTGTCTCTGATGTTTGATTTTACAGGTACACAGTGAGAGTAACAGAAGATCACATGGTCAGCCTTCAGCTGGGGACCTCCAAACCGGACGTTTACATTAAACTACAGGTAAGAGACGTAGCAGCAGTATGGAACCTTAACACATTCACTCAAAGAGACGATAATGGAGACATGTAAGTTCTAACTTTTCAGTCTGTTGATGAAATCCTATGGTGTGACCATTCAAATGAAACCTCTTTGGCAGTACTTTTGCATGGTACCATTTGTTTTTCAATATTTTACAAAATTAAATTTGGGATTTTTCTTAAATTTTGATATTTGGCACTCTTACAGGAACCGGGCGTGAACAGGCGAAACAAACTGTATAAAAGTTATAAATTTTGCCAATTCCTTTCCAGGCCAAGGGAAATCAAGAAATTGTACACAGAATTTTTGCTCAAATTGACAATCAAAATATACCAAACGATTAAATTTCTCCATCCACAGGAGACTTGTGACAGTTAATTCCCGCTATGTGTAGTCATGGAATTTTAGTTAAGTCATCGAAAAGTTATAGAAAAACTTCATGGAAGTTTGTTGTTGTTTTCATAGATTCTTGACCATGAACAAGAAGTGGCGAGTACCACAGGAAAAGCTCATGCTGTTATTCCCGCTTTCACTTTCTACCGTGACCGTACAGGCGACGAAGAAGAAAAGCAGGGAAAACGAGGCAAGAAAAGTAAAAGATAAAAATATGCCTGAAGCCCCGGTTAAACGTTCTAACATTGTTGTACAAGATTTTGTTAGGCGCAACAATGTTTCAACGTTTAGCCGGCTTTCCAACAAATTGACCCCAGCAACAGCCAATCATGTTTCACCAACACGTTATTTTATCTTGGCGAGTCAAAAATTGTTTTTCGTAAATTTCTGACAACGACGATCACAAGACGTAGCAAAACAAAACCAAAGCAATCGCGGAATTTACTTTCGATACTCAATTAAAAACCGCTCGATCAAGCAAACAACGTGCTGATTGGTTGATCTGTTATTGTTGTTCCCAGGTTCCCGCCCTACCACCTCGTCCCAGCCCCGCTCGGCCAAGAGACCTCCCTCAGGAAACCGCAAAGCAGCCGCATCTCCGGTACAGAGCAAGGGAAGCAAGAAAAGTGGCAAGGAGTCCAGTACCTCCCGGCCAGGATCATCGGTGAGTGGTCTACACATAGTGAACCTGGTGCACGGTACTGTTTTATTGTTGATGCCGCTTAGTCGAAAAACAAGTTAAACGTGTTATTTTGTGACTCAACCCTTTCACTTCCAGAGTCAATTATGGATACATGTTGTGTAGTTCGAACTTGTTAGTCTGTGGACGAAATCTTATGGTGTGACCATTCAATTCAAACCTCTTCAGTAGTACTTTTGCATGGTACCATTTATTTTTCAGTATTTTACAAAATGATATTGGTGCAAATGTGTCGTTTATCTTTCTTAAACAGAGCACTTATGTAGCTAATCCGCGACATCGTCCATTTCCTAACCTTAAATTTGAATCTCTTTTAGCAGAAAGGTTCACGTCCTCTGCTTTATGATGACTCATTAGATAAAGAAGACGAGGAACCTGAAGACACAGAGCCAGAAATCAAGGTTTGTGCTCATTCATGGTCCTAACTTTATTCAGATTTATTCATTTTCGTTGTAAATAAAGTATACTTTTGATACTTTAATATGACCATTCAATAGCCCTTTTCGCGGTTAACCTTTTTCATTTGCATTACAATAGAATTCAACATGATTGCGAGGCAATTTCGGGCAGAAACTACAAAATTGCCCGAAATTGCCTCGCAACCACGTTGAATTTTATTGTAATGCAAATGAGAAAGGTTAAGCGCCAAAAAGGCTATTGAAAGCTGTTAAGCGATTGAGCCGTCCTTTCCTGTGGTGCTGTTTCTTATGGTATACATCTGATTTTGAGTCTGTGGTTGAAATCCTAAATTGTAACCATTCAAATGAAAGCTATTTAATTTAAGCAGTACTATCTTATAATGCTGTTAGTATTATATTTTGCAATATTTAAGTGTGAATATAATCAGGTGACAAAGGGTAAACTTACTAATGTTATAGAGCAGTTTGCAATTGATTGTCAAAAGTAATTTCGTTATTGCTTTGGTTGCATTGCAAGGCTTTGTGATTGTCTAAAAAACCTCGAGCCTCTTTCTCAACCCAAGTAGAGCAGTTTTCAATTGAGTGTCGTAAAACCAAAACCAAAGTAATTACTCTGACCAATCACAGCAGTCGTAAACAATCCAATGAACCAATCAGAGCTCGAAGCAATTACATGTCGGCGGCACCAAGCGCGGGAAAACGCGTGCAAGCAAGTCACGATTGGTTTTGGTTTTACTTCTGATTGGTCGAGAAAGTGGCGCGAGATTTTTTAGCCAATCACAAAGCGTAGCAATGCAAAACCAAAGCAATTGTGTAATTACTTTTGACACTCAATTGAAAACTGCTCTAAAACCAAAACCAATCGTGTCTTGCTCGCACGCGTTTTCCCGCGTTTGGCGCCAGTTACATGTATTTGCTTCGAGTTCTGATTGGTTCATTTAATTGTCTGCAGCTGTTATGATTGGCCAGAGTGATTTCACTCGGGTAAAAGCCGCTCTAATATAAAGCAACAACATACAGTCAAATCTTGTACTAATTATTGTTGTTTTATTGTTGTTTCATTTATTTTTGTCAGATTCACAAGTACATAATTCAGGCGCAGGTCTTGCGTGACAGTTGGCCTTTGTCAAAGAGCGCCTGGGATTTTGTGGCCATGCTCAAGAACCTGGATCGGCTGGACGTGGAAGGTTTGTCATTGGTTTTGGTGCGATCATTGAGTTTGATTGTCAATTTGACATCTTGATTGTCAATTTGACATCTTGATTCCGGAGCAAATTCTGAAACTCTGAAACATCCTCTTCCCGGGCCTGACTCATTCGAGATTTGTTCCCTCGACGCAAAGAAAATAGAGATCCCCACTCCAAAAGGCGTCATTATCGTTATATTCCTGCAACTCTTGTTCGACTCTAGCAAGTGATAACATGTTTTGAGCAATTTGGACTCTTTGGACGCATTCTTCGGGTTATTTTGTATCGTCTTCGGAGGTCTTCGTATGATTTATGACAATCTTTAAATTTTCTTGGATGACCTAAAGCTGTTAACTTTCAGACTATTTTGACAAATTTATGTTGTAATTTACACTTGTTTTACACTATTAGAGCAGCTTTTAATTGAATGTCGTAAAACCAAAACTGAAGTAATTACTTTAGCCAATCACAACAGATGCAGACAATCAGAAACCCATAAGTGGGTTAAAACGTGTAACTCGCATTCACAACTTCCGAATATTCATTTTTTTTCTTAGTACCATATTTGAAAACCCCTCAGTCCCTCGAGATTGGAAGCAAGTTGTTCTCGCGAATTGATTAGTTAATATTTTTATCTTGATTTTCCAAATATGGCTGTAACAACTTCTTAGCAAATTGAATAATCGGAAGCTTGTTTTGAAGCGCACATGAGACAGTTGTACGTTTCAACCCACTTATGGGTTTCTGAGACAATCAAATGAACCAATCAAAACTACAAGCAAATACAAGTCACGATTGGTTTTGGTTTTACTTCTGATTGGTTGGAAAGTGGGGCGAGAATTTGTAGCCAATCACAAAGCAAAGCAATGCAAAACCAAAGCAATCGCGAAATAGATACGCTTGGTGATTGGCTAAAAAATCTCGCGCCATTTTCTTGACCAATCAGAAGTAAAACCAAAACCAATCGTGACTTGCTCGTACGCGTTTTCCCGCGCTTGGCGCCGCCGACATGTAATTGCTTCGGATTGTTTACGACTGCTGTGATTGGTCAGAGTAATTACTTTGGTTTCGGTTTTACCACACTCAATCGAAAACTGCTCTAACTTTCGACACTCAATTGAAAAATGCTCTTTCAGCTCTTTTGGAATTTCTCTGAACATTTGTTGTCTGATATTTTGGCTTTGTCGCTTAGTTCCCGCAGAGAGTGCCCCTCGTGGAGAGAAGCTATCGGCAAGTGTGACAAAAGGCAAGAAAAACAAGGAGGGTAAAGACAGCAGAACGAGTAAAGGACAAGGTGGATCAAGACCCTCTTCACAGGTAATTTGCTATAGAGAAATCCAAATGGAAATGTGAAATGTTCGTTTGGTGATGAAAAAGTAGCATCACAATAAAGAAAGATGAATTATAGATAATTCCTTTCACTTCCCACAGAGTGGAACCTTTGTTCGTGTAATGTGAGCAGTCTAGCTTTTGAGTTTGTCAATTAAATCCTACAAATTACTAAGCAGTACTTTCCTGTGATGCTATTTATTATGCTGTACAAGGTGGTTCTAACTTTTGAGTCTGTGGATGAAATCTAAAAGTGTGACCATTCAAATTAAAGCTACTGAGCAGTACTTTCCTGTGGTACTGTTTATTATGCTGTACAAGGTGGTTCTAATTTTTGCGTCAGTGGATGAAATCCTCCAGTGTGACCATTCAAATGAAAGCTACTGAACTGTACTTTCTTGTGGTGCTGTTTATTATGCTATACAAAGTGGTTCTAACTTTTGAGTTTATGGTTGTGAAACCATACAATGTGACATTTACATGATACCTCTTTAACGGTACTTTCCTATGGTACTGGTAGTTTTCAGTAATTTACAAAATTAAATTATATATATATATATATATATATTGAATATTTGGGAATAAAAATGCTAAATCCAGCTTTGACCATCCTGATTTCTTGGCATCTTCCTTGAATTCCTTTTGTTTTGTTTTTCTCTAGTAATATTCTGAGTCACACAATTGCTTTATTTTCTTTATATTTTCTTTCCTCAGCAGCAATTTGACTCCAGTAAACCTAACTGGACTCTGAGGATCGTGTCTGACGGAAGCCTGGTACGTATTGTCTACCATTAGCAGTTGCGTGGAAAGTAATGTCGCGATTGCTTTAGCTGTGCATTTCTATGCTTTGTGATTGGGTAAAAAATCTCGTGCCACTTTCTCAACCAATCAGAAGTAAAACCAAAAGCACTCTTGACTTGCCTCATTTTACCGCCCTTGACTCCGGCTCCATTTACTTCGAGTTCTGATTCGTTCATTGGATTACGTACGTGTGCCACTCGCTCGTGGCTTCTCGTAGTCTATTAAAGTCCCGGGCAAACGGGAGCGAGAGTTGACGATAGCTCAAACTCATTGAGAGCGCGTGAGAATCAGTGAGAGTGTTTGAGAGTTGAGGCTAAACGAGGTCGAGAGTTCAGCATGCACATAGACTCCATGAAAATATGAGTGGATTCAAACTCTTCGAGAATGCATGAGAGTCGCCGAGAGCGCACGAGATTCGCAAAGAGCGCACTAGAGGTTCGGGCCAAACGAGATCGAGAGTTTCTCATCAACTCGCGTTTCTTTTCGCCCGTGCTCAAAGTATCTCGAGTACAGTTTGTCTAAAGATAAAACAACGTAAATACTAGAAACATGGAGTTTGAAAAGCACACTCAAGATAAACTGAAACTGTACACAGTCTACCTCCTCTATAGGCTCCTCTAAATGTAAAAGCGGGATTAAATCAACCTCTTTCCCAGTGTCTCTCTTCTTCTGCTCCAGTGATACCCTGGGGACGAAGTTGGTTAGGGTAAGAATTAAATCATGCTTGAGAACGAGCGCGAAGCGCGAGCGGGGGTTATGGGAAGGCAACTATTAACTGGGGACAAGGCAGCTGTGCTCTATTTTAACTGCGCTGGTTCGGTTTTGCCGGATCTCTATAGAGATGCTCGAGCCAGACGTCACTTGAACTTTGTTATAAGACAAACTGAATTAATGCAAGGCTGGCTCCACTGCAATGGGTTGATTTATTTAGGGACCAAATAAATAATATAATTGTAAATTAAACGTTGTAATTTTAATAATTTAATTATTGTCTGTTCCCCTGTGTCTCGTGCTACGCAGGAGTGCAGTTGTCTCGTTGTATGGGATGTTGCATTCATAAATCGGTTGTTTTGTTTCGTAGGAAGAAATTGAGGTCAAGAAGGACACAGAAAGACAGGATGAAATCAAGGCTATGAAGCAGGCGTGGGAAGCCGCTGAACCAGGCCGAGCCGCCAAGGTAAGACAGTCACATGACTAGCCTAAGCCAGACTGGTAAGATTTGGGGAGGGTAGGTGGTTTGGTCGTAGCACATCACCGTGTATCCATTCACTCCTACAGTAAAAACTGATTAATTCAGATTAAGCTCCTCAGCGGTATTTACGTTTTCGATGTTTCCCAAAACGGAATTTTGAATCCGTAGATTCATAATAAAGTGTACAAATGGAGTACAAATAAAGTTGTTGTTGCTGTTGTTGTTGTTGTTGTTGTTGTTGTTGTTGTTGTTGTAATTCATTAGTAATGAGCGGGCTGTTTGGATGTTCCTTGAGCATTTCTGCTGCTAAAATTCTTTTTTCTCTGAAGTTGTTGTCTGTTCTTTCCTTAGGCCCAACAGAGCCGTCAAAAGTTTTTGAACAAGCATATGGTTAAAGTTGAAAAAGATGCAATTGAAGAAGAAAACGGAGACGATGAACAACACGAAGAGAAATATGCTTCATCCAGTGAAATATGTAAGTGTTGGTGATTTAGACGGTGCGAGGTTTGTGAAATATGTAAGTGTTGGTGATTTAGACGGTGCGAGGTTTGTGAAATATGTAAGTGTTGGTGATTTAGGCGGTGCGAGGTTTGTGAAATATGTAAGTGTTGGTGATTTAGGCGGTGCGAGGTTTTTTTATGCATGTAATTTCCTTGCTTTAGCGCAAAGCCATAATTCATGAAGAGAAAACAAAGGAAATCTTAAAGTTTGGTGAACGTTTGCTTTGAATTTCTCCAAGAATAATTAATGGTTTTAAAAGTTATGTCAAACACTCGCGGTTGATATTCCTTAGTACATTGTGGGCCCCACCTGTGTTACACGCTCCTTTTTCATCGCAATTGTTTTATTAACATTGGTAGTTATAGCAACACTTACAAATATAACTTCCTTACTAGAACTTTAAAAGAATGAAACGCGTTACCCTCTTCCATTTTAAATCTGCCCAGCGTGGACGCTTTTAAATCGGCACTTTCTGTTTATTTTTGTAATAATCACCGATTTTGTATACATGTCTTTTTTTTTTCACATTTACATTCACAGTGATGGGAAACCGTTGTGAATTATAGTATTAGACTAGCAGTAATCACAGATTATGGAGACGCGTTCGAAGGAATTTCCGACGGAAATGAGCTACTGAAAAAAACTGAAAAAAAAAAACAATAGGGGCGGCCATTTGGGAGACTGTCTACCAAAAATCTCAAATTTTACTGCACATAAACCACAGGACAACCAACACGAAATTAGGATTGCGTTCTTCGAACGCGATAAGATTAGATCAAGTATTCAAACACCTTATAGTGGGTTAAAAAAAACTCGTTGCGCTTCGTTTCTCCAACCCACTTGTTTATATTTGGATATCCCGATGAATATGCACTTATTGACTGAGTGGGAGGGCCAGAAGGGAAAATATTTGGCTCGAGGTCATGGTGTACGGACCGAGCGCAGCGAAATTTTCCCGTCCGGCCCGACCTAACTCAGTCAATAAGTATTTTATAATATGGCTAGAAATTACAAGAACAGTCGTGCGGTGCGAGGTCGCTTGAACTCGAGTGGGGCCGGACGGCTTTTTCCGGACCGGCTCACGTCCACCCGTCCGGCCCCGCTCACGTCACCTTGCGATTCTATTTTCTGTAGGATTGCGTCAGCGGGGCCATACGGTCATATTATAAAAACTCTTATTCGTGTTTGATATATTAATTCTTCATTGACTCCCATGATCAAAAGAGGATTGGAAATGCCCACAACCATCTAATTAAGCAAAATAACCGAAGGCTTCAAAGTGAGAAGGATCCCAATGTGTTGTTGTTGTTGTTGTTGTTGTTGTTGTTGTTGTTTTACAGTCACGGTGACATCACCAGTTCAGTCCGAGACAGATCAGGGAGAATTGACCCTGGTACCACCCCCCAAGGAACCGGATCAAATACTGCAGCCTCTCACTCCACCCAAGACCATCAGGTTAGACCATAATATGATAACAGCATTCAAGAAAAAGCCCAAATTTCATTTTGTAAAATATTGAAAAGCAAATGGTCACACCATAGGATTTCATCAACAGACTCAAAAGTTAAAACAAATGGTACCATACAAAAGTACTGCTGAAGAGGTTTCATTTGAATGGTCACACCATAGGATTTCATCAACAGACTCAAAAGTTAGAACAAATGGTACCATGCAAAAGTCCTGCCAAAGAGGTTTCATTTGAATGGTCACACCATAGGATTTCGTCAACAGACTCAAAAGTTAGAACTACACTACATGTCCATAATTGACTCTGGGAGTGAAAGGGTTAAGATCTGACAGTCGGTGGTTCCAGTCCTGGCGTGCGTTTCTCAAACGTCCCGAAAACCTTTTGGCCTCAAAATGCTGTACTTTAAGCAGACTATTTACCAAAAAAGATTCAGTTTTTGTTGATTTTGAAAACTAACCAATGAAATCTTTTGTTTACTGGGCTGGTTTACCAACTAGATAAAGTCATCCATTCTTTGAACACTTAGGCGGTAACGAGAGACAATGTGGAGCAAAGTTTCTTGTTTAAGGAAACTACATCCCCACAGCAAAGACCCCTTGACTGCAACACATGTTTCTGTCGTGACTCTGTTTGCCTTCCTTTCCAGATCAAGAGGTGGGGTCCCCGTAATACTAGACGAGGAAGAAAAAGAAGCACGTCTTCTGGAGCGTGCTTCCAGAGCCCGCGCGTTCAAAACTATGCGAGAAGAGGTGGTGGAAAAAAGGAGAGAACAAGATAGACTCGATAGGAATGCTGCTAAGGAAAGACAATTACAGGAAGCTGAAGAACTACAGGTTTGGAAATTTCGCATCTTGTTTTGTTAATGAAGAGCTCGCGGGCCTTGATTAAACATCTGTATCTGAACTTTCTACGCTAGAGAGCTGTTGACGAGGTGGCTGTTTGCTCTTTGATCTCAATATTTTTTATCTTTCCATTTTTCTCTCAAACGAAAAACCTGCTTTTGGCCATTGTGACCATTCTGATAATCTAACTGTAGACATTATGGGCTGCAATGTTGTAGCGCCCGTTCTCCCGCGTAGAAAACCTTGAAGGCATCTGCGCGCAAGCTACGTGATGAAATTTTACATCGAGTGTTTCGACTTTTCTCCCCTCCTTTAGTAGCTTGTAGTAACAAAAATTAAAACTTGGAGATTTTTGTGACGATGATCAAAATCAGTCTCGAAGTATGTAACTTATTATTCTGCCATCTGCTTCTCTTTGTCAGGCCGCTTTGGACAAAGCCAGGAGTGAAGTGAATCAGAGACGAGAAGCTTACAGACAAAAGTTCCTGGAGGCTGAAAAGCAAAAAGAAGAAGCACAAGCGGCACAAGCGGCGGAGGCGGCTAAAGAAAGAGAAAGATCGCCATCACCGAGCAAAAGCCGAAAGAGTGCTTCTACAGCCAAAGGAGGAAGGAAGACGCCCTCCAAAGGGAAGAAGAAGTGATTTAATCGACAGAGCCTATTTTTTTTTTTACGATTGCAAAAATCAGATTTTATTTTGTAAAATATTAAATAACAAACAGTACCGTATGAAATACTGCTCGAGAGCTTTCGTTTGAATGGATTCACTATCAATTGGTCCAAGGAATGTCCCAGGGAGCAATATACTAAAATTTTGCATAAACTCGGTATATTTATAGATCGTACCCGCAAGATTTGTGCCAAGAATATCTTGTAAATTCGCCAGTTGGCTGAATTGTGTATTGCCACACCTCTCGTATTCAATTTTCTGAAAATGTTCGTCGTGTTATTTTTATATATAACTAAGTTATTTGTACAGACATTTGACACAAACGAAATCCATGTAAATAGTCATATAGCTCTTGTTGAATTACACACATTTTGTTAAAGACTTGCTTTAGGCCCAAGCTTGTATCTTTGTTACAATACACCGTACTGCTTTAAGTTTGCTATCATCATGTCGTACTCTTCGTTGATTGTAACCGAATCCCGTTGCCTTCTTATTTTTCGCCTAGCATTCGTTTTGAGAGCAACTGCACGCTTCCAGCGGTTGACAGGCAAGGCTGGCTTCTCTTCGAGCCAGGCGTGTTTTAATTCAGCGTCGTTAAGTGTAATCTCGGGCACGTTAGAGACTTCTTGAGCTGCAAGTTCAAGAGATGATGGTTCATTTTCAAGACTTTGGCTTTCCTTGGAGTCGAATGAATCAAAAATATGTTTTCTTGAAACGAAAATTGGGTCTTTCGGAGTAGAATCCCCTTTATGCCTTCGCCCATCCTTTTCATTTTTCAACTGTTTCTTATCGTTTGCCATCCTGTCTTTACGTGGCGTTTCTGTGCAAGCGAGGTCTACTTTCTTTAAGATTTTCTGTGCAGTTCTTGACGAAACCGGATCAAAACCGTCCACGCTATCTTCCTCAACAATTCTGCCGGCCTCATTGTCACAATCAACATGTACGAGATGTTTGCGGGGTGCGGTCCAACACATTTTCCCCGTTGCGCTTCCAAATCTTTCGCTTTCTTCGTGACGAGGGGATGTTTTTTGTGGTAAACTCTGATTATGAATCCGTTCTTGTAACTCAGCGCTGTCGTCATCTTTGGAGGAGAGATTCAAGCGAGATTCAGTTGTATCACGATCCTCTTCATGCTGAGCTTCGCGTACTGAAACAAAACGCTTTTCTTTCTCAGTGGGTACGTTGTTTTTGGTACCTTTCCTTTCACTGGGCGAATTGTCAGCTATCGAGACAATATTACACATGCCACAAAGAAAAAATTTCGGATGCTTCCTTCTTGATTGGGATCTGTTTTCGTTCTGGGCCATTATTAAAAATCATACAACGTCAAGAATTTTAGATGAAAGAGTAGCTTTTTTCAAGATGTCCTTCAGAAATTGTTTAGCTTTCTGGTGAATTTAGCTCGAACTCTTCGACTTCTCGCCGAGTTTTTTTTTTTTTTTTTTTTGCACCAAAGGAAATAAGATAAGAAAGGGACTGCTCGTAGTCTAGTAATTACTCTGATAAAGGAAGAAGTTTTCACAGCCGGAAAGCATCAATCTGGCACTATTCTTAATTCTAAAGGACAAGTTAATTAAAATTATCGCAGATGAGAAAGATGTGATGTTGATCATGTCCCACGCTCCTGACACGATGAACATTACATCTTTCTGATTTCATTACCGAGCTTAAAATTCACCATCTTTCTTTATTTATCATTATCGCAGATGTCCGGGTTTTCTTTGCTTTGTCAGCTGATAAAGAATAGAGACAAAGAGATGGAAACACTGATGAAAAGAAGATAGCAGAGTTGACACGAGCGTTTGTCGTAACATGTCAAGGATCGGATATGATCAGACGTTTTTCTTTTTCAAATGACTATCGGCAATTTTATAGCTTCAGATGATTTTTGATACCACTGTACATGTGATAGTTATTTACTTTAGAAACTGCATTTTATCTTTCATCTTGGATTTTTCAGTGCTTCTTTCGTAAGCGCTTCGGGCTGAACTACAAAGGAGGTCGCTTGCGAGAGAATGTCATTACAGCGTCAGTATTTGATTGAGAAATGTTTCAAACGGGATTTCATAAAGATCATGGATCGCTTACGAGAGTGATTGGAGAAAGTCAACTATACTCAGTAATTTTTAATGTAATTCACGTAGAGAAAACAAATGAAATCGCTTCCGTGAAGGAGGTTTGGATATGTGACTAATTACCATAACATTTTCTGAACTTTTGTTTTGAATTTCTCCAAGAATTATGAATGGCTTGAGAGGTATATCAAACACTCCTAAGAGTGTTTCATCAGGTTTCCACACACCTCGCAGTCCATTAAAACAAACTCGGCTGCGTCTCGTTTTTTCAACCCACTCCTCGGTGTTTGGATATCTAATGAAACACTTTTCCTCGTGTTTGACACATCTGTTCTAATAATAGCCCTTATGCATGTTTACGTCAGACTAGCTAATTTCACCACCAAGCCTCGCTTTCGAAGTTAAAACCTGTGACAATGTCATCAATGTATTCTCGAAGGAGCAAAGTTGAAAAGAACACCCACTCAAAAACAACGTGAACTTGTCAAATGTTTACAAGGAATTTCTTGTAAACGAGGCTTGGTGGTGAATTTTGACGTCATCACGCATAAGGCCTATTAAGTAATGCTCCACATAAGAACGATAGCAAACTTCATTGTTCTGCGGCATTGGCTCTTTCCCACATAGAATATATTTGATTTCAAAAATAGAGGAGGAGCTGATGGTTAATAACTATATTTCATTATAAAAATAAAGAAAATCCATTTGCTTCAAATACATTTTAGGAAATATTCGTGCTTAACCAATCAGAATAGCGAAAGACAATAGCTAATAATTTTGCTTCTTTGATGAAGTTCCCCAAATACAATATCTTTTAAAAATTGCATGTTGTGCGATTGGGTCTCAAATTACTTGAAACCTTAAATAAATTAAACAAAATGCACCTTGAACCTTAACTTTTTAGCGGTTTTTGAGCCTAAGCCAATGAGATCACTAGTTGTAACAATGGGAAAAGTTGGCATTCCATCGTGCATTGCCGTTCAGCGCTATCCTTCTTATGCGGCCCATTACTTAATAGAAAGTTTAAGCTATGTTGGCTTAAGCTATGTTATAAGCTATGTTTTAAGCTATGTTTAAAGCTATGTTTTAAGCTATGCTGTCTGGGGATGTTGTAGCAAAACCCTAGCCAGCAAACTTCAAAAACTTCAAAATCGCGCTGCGCGTATACTCACTTACTCGAACTTTGACGCAAACGCTGATAACCTTATCGAAAAACTTGGATGGATAAAACTAGATTCTCAACGAAAAATCCATAGGGCTGTGATGGTTTATAAGTCGCTTAATGGTCTTACTCCCGAATATCTTAGTTCAAAATTTGTTGACCGTAGTAGCGTCTCCAATTACTTCTTAAGAGACACAGAGAATCTTTTATTACACAGTATTGCACCATTTGGCGATGTGTATTCAGTAAAAAAGAGTTGTTATTAACCCTTTGACTCCCAAGAGTGAGGAAAATCAAAATTCAAGAAGGTTTTTGTAGAATATTGAGGGAAAATGGTAGTACCGTGCAAACGTACTGCCAAAGAGGTTTCATTTGAATGGTCACACCATAGGATTTCATCAACAGACTCAAAAGTTAGAACAAATGGTACCATGCAAAAGTACTGCCGAAGAGGTTTCATTTGAATGGTCACACCATAGGATTTCGTCAACAGACTCAAAAGTTAGAACAAATGGTACCATGCAAAAGTACTGCCAAAGAAGTTTCATTTGAATGGTCACACCATAGGATTTCATCAACAGACTCAAAAGTTAGAACAAATGGTACCATGCAAAAGTACTGCTGAAGAGGTTTCATTTGAATGGTCACACCATAGGATTTCCTCAACAGACTCAAAAGTTAGAACAGATGGTACCATGTAAAAGTACTGCCAAAGAGGTTTCATTTGAATGGTCACACCATAGGATTTCGTCAACAGACTCAAAAGTTAGAACAAATGGTACCATGTAAAAGTACTGCCAAAGAGGTTTCATTTGAATGGTCACACCATAGGATTTCGTCAACAGACTCAAAAGTTAGAACAAATGGTACCATGCAAATGTACTGCTGAAGAGGTTTCATTTGAATGGTCACACCATAGGATTTCGTCCACAGACTCAAAAGTTATATCTAAACTATGTTTCCATAATTGACTCTGGGGGTGACAGGGTTAAAGTAAATGAGAAGCAAAGGATCACGAACGAAAATGCTGCCGCTGTTAAAAAACACCGAGGTTGCAAAATCATTTTTACATGTAGTTGTTGACTTCAGTAAATATTTCGTATTGTCGCCAAATTGAATTGGTAGCCACTTTTAGCATACTGTTCTGCAAATTTTATGAAGTGCGAATCAGTTTGTTATTTCATAAAATTAATGCCAGACAAAAACTACTTGAACTGAGCAAATCTATTTTGACTCTTATTCGAAGAAGGTGATCGGGAATGCATAAACTGACAAAGCGTCACATGACCCAATAACGGTTTATTCCACGTGAAGTCTGCTTAAATCGTGCATAAATGCACAACATAACCACTACTATAATGAGTAAGTAAGTAATTCGGCATCGGGAAGTTCATCTATCTTTTGACTAGAAATATCCAAAACTCTGTTTTTTAAAGTGAGTATTATCAATTATTCCTACATACGTTTCTGCACAAACAAAAGCTCTGTAATCAACCTGTATATAAAAAGTTGTTTCTGTGATACTAAACGGAAACATTTCCTGACTCTTCTACCGAATAAGGAGACCATCCGTAGGAGCGTTCATTTCTTATATTACAAACATAAATGGTAGCTAATGGCCACTTCAACAAATATGGCTATTTTTAGAACAACGTTTCTAAAATCTTTTTTAGCATGGGTTATGGACTCTAAGGACTTTAGGGCTGTATCATGCCTCTCCGATCTTCGATTCTAACTGATTTGCGACGATGTTTTTCGTTTTAAATCATTTTTATTATTTGCTTGAATAAATTTCATTTTAATGAGTCTCGTTATGCATTTAACAATAATAATTAAAAGTAATGTTAAAGTCAGACAGTTAGATGATCGAATATGCGCTTGAAAACACTACAAAGCAAGTCAACAGGTTTCTCTAGTCCGTACACGATATTTTAAAAATAGCTCTACTTAAATCAACACAACTCGGACGCTCCTAACCAGATATCAACTCCTGTTAGACTGCAACTACTGATCATTCTTATCACATGACCTGCAAATTGCACACGTCATCTGTCACGTGATATCATGAAGACTCTAATATATGAACCAGCCCTTAACAGTGAAGCAAACCTGTCCTGCATGAGTTTCCTCGCTAGAATTCCGGAAGTCTTCCCCGAACCAAACTCTTAGCTCTTGTCCGGATTTGACGTAGTAAGGATATGACAAATCTCCAAGGACTAGTTCCGGCGCGTCAGGGTCCACATCCGGTATGTCGTACCAAAGTGACTCCTTTTTAATTTCTTTCAGAAAAAGTTCCCTTGGGTGAAGGATCCCGTTGTGTCTGCCCGCTGTTATGACGACGTTGAAAGGCGTTCTGCCGAGTGCGGGATGGCTTCGGGAACAACCCCATTTACTGTTATAGCGAGGTGCGTTCTTGTCACACAACACCTGACCAGTCACGTGAATCAACTTGAGTGACGTCAGAAAGCCTTCAAAGGGCGTCACGACAGACGCAAACTTGCTGTCACGCGCGCCAAAGCAAACAACCTCTTGGGTCAAGTTGAGCCATCGGTCTGTAAAGAGTAAGATTAATATTTAGATAAGTCTGTTGTAGTCTGGAACCAACCTTCCACCTCCCCCTTCACGCAAGAAGAACTAAGCCACCAACTAAGCCACGAATTAACCTGAAAAAACATACCTGGCCGACATTTGAAGTGGGTCGGTGCCGGTCTCTTCATGCACTCACAAAGAAGCTAAGAATATAACTGCTTCCTTTCGGGTTGGGATGCTGCCCGGCGTGTGGCATGACATTTTTGCGGGAGTATTATTTTGCGGAATGGCGATTTTTTTTGTGTGTTTTGCCGGGGAACAATTTTTTGCGGTTCGAAATGACTGAAATATCTGCTGAGAAATAATTTTTGCCATTTCCTGTTCAAGCAGCCGCAGATCATTAACAAAGAAGGCAGGCAACTTAAAATTTTCAACTTTTATTTCTTGTTGAGTTACGGTACGCTATATTCCCCGGGACTACACTTAGAGACATTTCACTGAATTCTATTAAATCTCTGAAGGTGATACAGTACTGTTCTTATTAAGGACTGACGCAACAACAAAATCAAACAAAAAGCCTATCCCTGCCCCCTGGGCCATGGTCAAGAAAAAAACACTACATGTATTTCTGTTGAAAAAAAACCTGAGTGTTTCCTATTAAAAATCAATGTTAATTAATAGTTCTTATTTACGTCCAATATCATCCCAGTAACGAAAGTTGAGTTGAAAAGCAGAGTTCTTCATTTCACCGAGGGAGTAAATTTTTGCGGAGTTTCATGCTGCGAGAGTTTTTTTCTGTGGGAACTTATTTTTGCAGATCAAGGGCAATCCGCAAAATTTGCAAAAATTAAAACCCGCAAAAATTTCATGCTACACGGTGGTCCATCTACCCGGGGATTAATCCCACATTTTGTTACGCTTCCTCTGGGGGTTTGATATACCCTTAGGGTTAGAAAGACAATGTGGAATAAGAAAACAACGGGACGATAGCAGAGAGCAGAACTCTGTCTTTCAGGACCAAATTTCGACACACAAACCAGTTTAGACCTGCACACCTCCACAAATCCGGAGCACCCAATGAATGTTCTCACTGGAAAGCTGTTCAGGAGGCCTAAGTCCGGGCGGGGGGGGGGGGGGGGAGTACTCCCTTATATACACTATATAGGTATACAGTGTGTTGCCCAGTTTCCGGCCAGTACCAGTTTCCGGCCAAAAAACAATTACGTCGGTTATGTTCGTCGGAGTTTTAAATTTTCGTCCACCGAAGCGTTCCGAAAGAAAGACGAACATTTCCGCTACACATTGGTGGTTTTGGCGTTCTTTTTGAACAAGGAACGGCCGAGGAAGGAAATGTTTTGTCCAGGTGATTGAAGGTTTAGCGATTAATTTTGGCTCGTTTCACTGCACATCAAAACTACCGTAGATAAGCAAATAGCTCGTTTCACAGGAAATATCTCAAGGAGCTTCATAATTTTTGGACAAATATTAGATTAAAGATGAAAGTGATTAGGGAATCTATCATCGTCAGCCGGAATAGGGCTGTTTCTGAAATTTTAGCAGTCAAACTCTCAGCGAAGATTTCGACCTACTGTGCCAGTTTTCGGCCACTAAAAGACACATTGCCCAAAACCTATTTCTTATTAAGTGAAAGAACCGAATATTAAAATTTCCTGGTCGAGAAATTAAAGATACATGTGTTAGTGTAACAAAGATTACGAATTAACAACGGCTTATGCATGAATAGCGTGACTAAAAGTACGTAGGTCATGATTTGTTTTAGTAGTAGTCTGTCAACAAACTGCGAAAGACACGCTTCCGGGTCACTAAGGTCATACGTATTTTGAATACTGAGTAAAACGGTAGGTGACAAAGCTTAATATTGAAACTTACCTGATATTTATAACTAGGCGACCACTATTATCAAGGGACTTACAAGTCGGTTTACGTCGAGCGGTTTCAAGGAAAATTTACTTTAAGTCGGTGGCCGGAAACTGGGCTAGCTGGCCGGAAACTGGGCAACTTACTAGTTTTGCGAAAATTGGTATAATTTCTTTAATACTTGGGGAAGGCCGCCAACCATTTAACATCTTAAAGGTAAGTAAATGAACTGTCTTTGAAAGGAAATTGAGAAATTTTCCATGCAAAACAAAGGAGTTATAGCGATTACAAACTAAAGTGGCCGGAAACTGGGCAACATACTGTATGCTGCCCGATAGGGTAGGGTTTTTGAGGTGCTCAGTCCTTAAGTAGGGTATCCTTTTTGGTATTTTTGGTATTGTGATCCTTAGATATTCCTTAGATAGGGTCACTAAATTGCAGTATCCACCCCAACGCGCAAAACGAAAAAGATATGGTCTGTTAAAACTGTACTACACGCCTGAATTGGGCCTTAAAAAGGGTATCACAGGGCCTAAGTCATCTTAAAAAGTAGTAATAAGTTAGATAAAAAACTCTTCGGGAAAATGTCGCATCAAACGTTCGTCAAATCTGGAAATTTAACGGGTTTTGTTTTCGAAGGCATAACAACTGTTGTTCTGGGTACAAAACTCGGGGGAAGGGTAGAAAATCGAGATATGATACCCTTTTTAAGGGCCAATTCAGGCGTGTAGTAACAGTTTTAACAGACCATATCTTTTTCGTTATGCGCGTTGGAGTGGATACTGCAATTTAGTGACCCTATATAAGGAATATCTAAGGATCACAATACCAAAAATACCAAAAAGGATACCCTATTTAAGGACTGAGCACCTCAAAAGCCCTACCCTATCGGGCGGCACATACCTACATAGCGTATATAAGGGAGTACCCCCACCCATCCCCCCCCCGGGGGGAGAAAGCAGCTCGTAAATTCGGGGGATAACATTCCTTTCCCAACATTTTATGCCGCTAAAATATTCAGCTGAAAGAAGCGCTAAAAGCTCAAACTGGATTAGCTTTGATATGGTTTCTTTTCAAGGCACTGCATGACTAAAGATGATGTTACACGGGACGATTCGCAACGACGATCAATGTTATACGAAACTACTTGAGTAAAATTCGTGTTTCTGCGTTGCAAGTTTTAGCTGATTCAAAAATTTCTCAACGCAAAAATTGCGAAGAAAATCGTCCGCGCACCCATGCTGCGCTAAAAATCGTCGTTGCGAATCGTCCCGCATAACATCACCATAAAATGATATGGAAAAACAGTAAAACGCCACCTAAGCGTTCTCCTAAGGCATTAATTTCTCGTTGGGTACCCATGACAAATGCTGAAACAACATGAAATACCTAGAAAAAAAAAACAGAATAGCATTAATACTGCTTCCTACCTCTTTCAAAGATGTCGCAAAGCTTCTGGAAATCACGTATGAAGACGAAACGTTCGCTGACCATAACGCTATTAAACCCTTCCACAAAGTTTGGCTTTAGCAAGGGGCAAGTGTCAGGACTGGCTTGGTTACAAAGAAAAGCAAAGCAAACTGTTACAGCAAAAATAGCCAAAAATCGTATGTTCTTCATTGCTGACAGAAAATTCAGAAATTCAGGTAGAGATGACAGCTTTCACGAATGCTGGGTCAGGACTAAAACATTACCAGTCTGACTGGAATGTTATAAATTTAGTCTTGAGGTCGTATGTTTTTTTTTTAAGAGAATCCGTGAAGTGAAAAAGAAGACAGCCTTTAATCTGACTGAGAATGTAGAAGTCAGAAGGTCTATTTTTTTAGCTAAAATTAGAACCGTATAAATAGCGCACGAAGATTGAGTAGGAAAGTTCAATCTCGGAGGATAAACCAATCCTACTTTCATTTTTGTGGCTATCTCCCAAAACTGTTACAGCGAAGATAGCCAAAAATCGTATGTTCTTCATTGCGGTCAGAATATTTAGAAATTCAGCTAGAGAGGACAGCTTTTGCGAATACCGGTGAGGACTAAAACATACCAGCGACTGGAAACGTGTTTCTAGTCGTATGTTTTTTTTAAGAGATTCCGTGAAGCTGAAGTGAAAAAGAAAGAGCTCTAATCCGACTAAGAATGTATGAGTCAAAAGATCCATTTTTTAGCGAAAGTCGGAACCGTATAAATAGCGCATGAAGATTGAGTAGACGAGTTTAAGAGGATAATCCACTCATACTTTTATTCTAATTAACTGGTTAATTAATGCGGCATCTTTTGCAAAGTTTTGATGACCTATGGAAAGTGCACTTATGAAAACATTTCAGTCATAATGCAATTTCGATTTGTAAGTGATTGACTGTGTGACCCTTTTATCTTGTGACCGCCTGACCGACAGTCTATTGTAACATAGTTTAACATAAAAACGTCTTAGAAATCTACTCAATGAACTTTGTAGTAAGTCGGACACCTTCAGGACTACAACCAAAGACAAAAGTGTTGGGAAGGTTCCTTGTTTTCCTCCCCACTCCCCCCTCATCCCCCCTCTTCCAAAGTTGCGGTTAACGCAAATACTTACCTTACACTGTCTTTTGAATAGACGTCTTCAACATTGGATTTGGGGGAGAGGGGGGCTATAAAAAGCGTTGCGCGAGGCTTTAATTGAGCTGAAACCTAAAGGTAGTGTCATTTTTTAGCGTTTTACAAGCCTTCCCAACTAATTTTGTCTTAGGTTGTAGCTTTAGCTGTCCGCTTTAGAGAGGTGTCCGACTTACAGAACAACTTAAATTCGGCCAGAACCTGCCAATAATTGATGTTTGTCTTGGAGAGGTGTCTGCCTAAGATACACTGATAAACTGGACACGAGAAAGGTCAAGTAGATCTATATCGAAAGTACCAGTAAGCATAAAACAATTTTCTGACACTAAGAAAAGAGTTTTAACTGTGGCAGTGATGTTTGTCAGCGATAAGAAGCTTAATTAAGCTCAGTAGTAACTAAACGAAAAATCTAGAACGATCGACGAAATAAATCAGTAAAAAATGCGACCTTCTAGAGATGCCAATTACATTTTAAAATGGAGCAAATCTCTCAAATGGCTCAGGTTTTCCATGATTTGACCGATAGCCTTTAAGTTTTCAACTTTTACCCGAAAAAATAAGTAACTATAAGTTTAAAAAGTAATATTCTTATTGTCGGAACAATCCCATGTATTAATTTATTTACCTTCTCTATTCAAAGTACTTTTCAGTAGTACGACTATCTGTATATATGTTTTTGTATAACTGTTGCTAAAGAAACTTCGTCTCATCTCCGACTACTGATTTCAGTCGAGCACATTTCTAAGCACGTTTTGTCGGCACTCTTAGGGCCGACTTTGTCGCATGCGACACGCTTAAAGCATGCTTACAACATGCTTACAACACAAATTACTCTGTGTAAATCAACTGAGTCATCTCGTAAGCATGTCGTAACCGTGTCGCATGCAACAAAGTTGTACCGTATAAATCGGCCCTTAGAAAGCTAAACTAAGAAGCTTTGCCTTTCTGCAAGTGTTTTTCAAAAGCTTCTTACGTATCTCTGTCGGTGGAACAATTCAAAGCACACAAAGAGTTTTTTGACGCATTTTGCTTTGATCCGGTTAAGCTTATATTAATTTGGAGAGGATAACTAAATGTTAATCGTGCTCCTATCCTTCCATGCATCGTCTCTTGTGGGGGGAGAGGGGGGGGGGGGGGGAGGGATACTCCCTTATGTGGCCTTATCGGGGACGTGCAGCCCGACAGGGTATGGTTTTCAGGTGGCTTTTGTTTTGAACAGGGTATCGATTTCATCACTTTTTGTCTTAAACGGGGTATCTTTACAGCATTGATGTCAAAAATCTAAATTCTGTCTTAAATAGGGTAAGAAAATCAAAGAGTTGCGTTTTAAACAGAGTCGAGTCAGGGTTTAAGCCCGGACGCACCTCCATATCCGAGCGTCTGTCGAGTCAACCTCCCCCCCCTACCCCCCCCCCCCCCCCCTCACTCCCCTGCCCTGTGCCCGGCGAGAGTAGAGATTTTCTAGTTCTGCTCTTGTTGTGAAATAAGATCCGGGAAAACTAGTAACATCTGCATGCTCTGGCAGTCAAACTTTGACCCGGTATATCAATGAGTATGGTGATAAATATATGAATGAAATCATATGTCGACTACAAATACAGAATAATAATTATGAAGAAATGATCATAGTACAGATAAACGTAACTTGCCCAGTAATATCACGTGTAACCTGTTCTAGCGAGGGAGATCAGAAACTTATCACGTGTATACCTCGCCTCTTATATGAGCTTCTAGCGAGATAAACTGAAAGGTGACAGTGCGGGAGGTATAGAGCAATTCAACATAATTTTCTATACATTCCTTAAAAAAAAAACTAAACTGCTACGGCTAAAACTGTTCCAAATCATCACTCTTCCTGTTAATGTTGATACGGCATAATGTTTCAGTAAAAAGCAGATTTTTTTCTTTTGAGTAAATATTTTAATCTTTGTGATCGTACTTAGCGAGTCTTATTGGAGTTTCAGTTTCATCTGCTGTTAGGCAAAGTCTTTGGAAAATGAACTTTAGCTTGTAACTGGTGCGAAAAGCCGGAATATCTTAGAATTTCTTCCATTTGCTAAGCTTACGCGAGGAAAATTAAGTTGTCCAAATAGTATCACTATCGACTGCAACTGGTACATGACAATAAATCTTTCAGTTAGAGCTTCAGTTGGAGGTCTGCAAGCACTTGAATTGTAACCGAATGAGTCAACATCAGCAATAAAACAACATGTTCCTGGAAGTTCTGATCCACTTTACGTAAAAGATCTCGGTTAGTAGCAGGGACAGCAGGGCAATTCTTACTCAGCCATGGAGCTAAATTCCCCAAAAGTCCCTGTTTAATTCCATCATTTGTGACCATTTGTATCGCAATAATATGGACTTTGTGCGCGAGACAAAACACAGTACATGACAGCTCAACCACAAAACACAGCCCACACGGAGTGAGCTTTGTGGAAATCCGTTGGGAAACGGTGTTTCTTTTTTGTAAATTTTAACCTCAGTTTGTATTTGTGTTGGTGTGAAAACGCATGAAGACATAAAAACGAGTAATATATTTAAAACGTCTTGACAACTACTGCCGGTTATATGCTGGCCACAAATTCAGCGAATGAATTTGGTTTGAGTAAGACTAAAAATTGATTAAACAGAGAATCGTCCCGGAGAATCGTACGAGTTCATGACTCAAAGAGTCTGAAAAGTTGAAAGAATGAACTTGCCCAGACTTGTACCCAGTCGTCACTTATTTACTTCATTCGCAAAGTAATATGGGAAGGGAAATTGACGCGCGCAAAGGCGCTTGGGAAGGACGGAGAAAAATTTTGCCGTTCTAAATCCGTCCTTCCCTCGATGCACCGCGAACTCACTAAATCCTTCCCATCAATCACAACGCAAATGCAAATAAGCGACTGGGTACGAGTCTGGATCTTGCCCTTGTAGGATCTGGTGTTGCTGTATGATACGTAAAAACGTTAATTGAGTTAAGGGTGTTGATGAAAGCCAGTGGAACAGTGCAGGCTTAAGAGAGGAGGCAGGGACTCGGTTAATTCAGGTCAGGAATGCTGTTTATTCTGCTCTGGACTCTACGGCTCTCTACTCACAAGTGACGCTTCAAGCCAAAACCCGACGCTAATATTCGGTGCCGCGTGTTTCTCAGCTAAACTGTGATTGGCTAGATTTCGCATTCTTTAAAAACTTGGAGTACTTTGGGCCGTGGCGCGCCTTTGATGCGCTAAGCCGCGTTCTGCTTTCAAATGATCATGTAGAAAGCTAAGAAAGTACTTCGCCTAAGGGCACATGGTTGTAATTTGGTTTGTTTCCGAGCTCTTTCTCGACTTGACTCTCATACCAATCACAGAATTAACTTGACAAACTGCGCCGTAACCTAAAACGGACATGACCTCTGTTTATAACAAAAGCGGATTATGATAACATGTAAATATTTTAAGGTAACTTGGAAGTTAAAGTGTCCATTGTTCATATGTATTAAATGAAACCCAAATGGCTCCAAAGTTCGTGCCAACAATTTGGCCAGGATAACTATGATTCCAAGTTATTTTCGACTTTACTACTTGTTTCTGACCCTAACCCTAACCCAGACTGTCATTTTAGCAACGGCCATAAAATGATAACTCAAAACATTCGGTTAATTAATTTAGCTGAGCTTAAACAAAGGCTGTTTACACCTTTAGCAAAAAAGCAATTAAACTGGCCAAGATTAGGAGACCCACGCATTGAAAATTGACAAACTGATCCGTTATTGCTGCCGGCAGGCAGTTTCCTAATCCTGTAAAATCGAGCATTTTTCTGTCTGTCCGTCTCGGTTTTCCGAAAGTAACAATGAATTGTTTGAGAACAGGAGCCGAAAACAGGATGAGAACCAACCAAGAGCAGAAGAAGAAAAACTACGAAACCGTCGGCAGTCTCGGGAGCTCGGCATCCGATCAGAACAAAATGACGACAAGCCGATGCGATATCGATGCACGGCTTTGTCAAGATTTCAAGTTTATTTTGTTATTGCCACAGACAAACCCAATATTTTAAAGTTTTTTTTTTTGGTCGCTTGAGAGAGGGAGCAATGAAAATTGCTGGACTTGATTCAAAGCAGATCAAAACAACTACGGTAGTAAAATTGTTTATACGTACGTGACCTTGAGATCGCTTGCGCGTGTTTAATACCAAAAGCAGGCACATAACCGTTAGAGAATTGAAAGCACACTACTTTCGTATAAAGAAGCGAGAAAAATCTGACAACTTTTGGGTTGATTCCACAGCAATCAGCACCAAGGTTGTACTGGAGTAGCCTGTGAACAGGCTTCTTTTTTGGGGTTGGAGAAGAACCTTCGTCCATGCTCAACTTACGTGTATACTGAGGCGTATGATTCCAGAGTCGGGAACTGAATAACCGACACGAAATCAAGACAATAGATTATTTACATGTGGGAAAAAACTGAGACATTTCAGAATGCACAACACGGCAGAACTGAAGGATTTTGTCACGGCGATGGCGTAAATTTGATTTATGTCAGCAGCCCGACGTTTTCAAGATATTTTTAACCTACGTGACACATTTCGCAAAATAGCCCTTTTTTCCAAATGTGGCAGCACTTAACTTTGGAAAGGGAGGGGGGGGGGGGGGGTATGGAACCACTAATTTGATACTGAGGTATACCGTGTTTTCTCATTTAAACGCCCTCGGCTTTTATTTCTGACTTGGCCTAGTGGACCCGGCGTTTCTTTGAATCAGCAATTTTGTCTCGCCCGCCATTTTTAAAGAAAGGGTTATTGTTCGTTTTTCTTGGCAGCCGTGTACCTTGCCCTTAAATCTTAAGTTTATTATACCAGAAATAAACGTTTGAGGGGCTTACTTACAACTTCCTATATTATACCCGGCGTTTATTCGGGGCCCGGCGTTTAATCGAGAAAATACGGTATATTGAAAGCACTCTTGACCATGACGGACAACGTGTTTTGATCAGTTTAAAATGTAGTTGAACGAAGCACTTGTTGTGGTGTCAATGAAAATGAATAACAAGCTACCCCAAGCCACACTGCTGTCAGGATATGAAGAAACATTCCTTGAATATTGGATAACAGTTCTTGCGTGCATTTTAAGCTCGTTTTTATTTTACGGTCTGCATAAACATGATAAAGGCCAGTGTCTCCCACAACGTTTCCTCCAGCTGAGATTCACACCACAATGGAGATTTACGCAACTTCTCATGAGCCAGAAACTTCCAAACTCCCACATGCACGACTCATTGTAGCAAAAGAAAACATGTTCCATTTATAGCAAATGTTTAATGAGCCCATTCTGGAATTTAATGCCCATGTTTATTCTGCATTCAAAATAGCGATACACAAACAAATGCAAAACTCTTTACATGCAAAAGAGAAGCATTTTCATTTTAAAATAGAACAGCGGCAGAAGTAGAAAGATTTGCAGCGCGGGGGGCTGGATTTTGAACTTCCTTATGTACCGGAGATCCAACTTTTTTAGCATAACAATACTGTATCACGTACTGTATCGCAAAGGCAAAGCGCCAAGATCAAAAGGCAAGACCCCACTGAAAACCACATACGTGACGAGGGCTCCCTGTTAATTGTTATTATCAAAATTAAACCGATTTCTTACATATTCGAAACGACAATATAGATTTCAATAAAGTTTGAAACACTATAAAATGCTTTTTAACGCTATTTTTAGAAATTGTTCTAGTTTTATTTGAGAAAAACCACACCTGTTATTCACGTTTACGTTCCTATATCGTATAAAAATCTAGAACTACTATTATCTGAAAATGCGTCATCCAATGGCTATTTTCCAAAATATTTTTCTTCTGATAACTTCTATAATACTTTAGTAATAAATTGTGTGATACCGAAAGACTTGCATGTAGGATTTTCGTGGTAATTTACCAACAACCGTCTACGTTTGTCGTTTGTCAGTCACGGTCAGCAGGGAGCGTTAAATAGTTGAAAAGAATTTGCGCAGAAGTCTTGAAATATGCTTTGCTTCCGGGGGGGGGGGGGGTACTTCTTAGTAATGGGCTAATGGGGATGTGCCGCTGGATGGGGTCGCATTTTCACGACTGGATTGACTATAATGGGATTGCATTTTCAATAGAGTTACTAGAATGGGGTCGCAAATTGTCGGGATTTTTTGGGGTAAGAAAATTCTGGCAAGTATTTTTTTTGGTTAGTTTTAGCTTGTAAATATTTTCGGCTAACAAATGTACCAGAAGGTTTGTAGGTGAAAAGTAAAGTCTCCTAAATTTAATAAATGTGTCAATTCATTTGAGGATGACCTAGATAAAAGGGTTCCGAACTCAAGGTAGATGGCTACACAGAAAGTGACTAAGTTGAGATTGCAAAATTTACATGTACCGTCAAAAGTGACTAAGATGGGGTCTATAATTGACTACAAAATAGACTATAATGGGGTAGTGGCTCTGAGAGGCCAGCGGCACATACCCAGCAAAAGTTGACCCAAGCACCACCCCTCCCCCCCCGGCTTTGCTATGAAGAGCATCACAAAAATAAAGTATTTGTCATATGACCTTGAGAATTCATTCCAAGAATAGGCAAGAAAGTCGGTAGTAAATATTTGTTGCTTCCGTTCAAAATGCGTGCGAGTAAACAAAAAAACCGCTAGAATAACATGCTAGAGATTCTCGCTTTCAGTTAAATTACCGGCGGCTATGGTATATGTCAGTTTTGCAAAGTGCTCAGAAATCCTTCCATTGAAGCAAAAATGGTTTAGGGAATAACTTCAATAATACAAATAGCTGGGTTTTCCATTTCGAGAGTCGCGCTTGGGGTGTGGTCGAAACAACACAGGCGGTAACGATAAACGATTTTCTAAATCAAAAGCCGATGTAAAAAGAGTTTTTTTATCCTTACTACCTCTTGTCGTTTTGTACTTTATTCGTTACAACGGACAATTTTTAGCTTTTAATCTTGCGCGATTTTCAAACGTGATCCGGATTCTGTAATAAACGCCGACTGTTAATTGCTCCGTTAGCGTTAATCCCTTTGTCAGACAAATCCCTTTTCATCCATTTTCAAAGGCAGCGCGGGGTGTCAACAGCTGATGAAAACATTTTAACAGCTCCAGCCGTAAATCGGGTTTTAAAAGCGCTCGATTAAATCCCCCTTCTCAGTTAACACGGATACTTGCCTTATCGCGAGCTGGAAAGCAGCATCGTTTCAGTTGCAAATATTGTTAAGACTTTCAGACTTCGAGCATCGACATGAAGTGTTCGCTTGTCGTGCTGTGCGCATTTGTGACACTGTTTCTCAATTTATCAGCGGCAGCACCAAACTGTTGCAAGTGCCATAAATTCTCCGATGGACAACAAAAACAACTTCGAAACTTGCTACAGGAAGAAGCTGGTTCTCTGAGGCAAGGCATGCAGATGATGTGCCCTAAGAAACCAAGTAAGTTTTTCTAAAAAAAAAAACCTTTTCTTTCTTTGTCGCCTCTACTTTGAAAGATATGGCCTCGTGATGTCTCCAAACGACTTTAAAATGTACTTCAAAACTGTAAAATGCTTGCTTTGATCAGTGCATTGGAAATTGTCCCTCATTTAAAATAGCAGCTGATAATTACAAAGATTATATGAGCGTTTTGCCTGCCGGGACCAGGAGAAGTGTCCAAAGTAGAGGTTCTTCTGTAATAACAAAACTAAAATTGCTTTGATCACGTAGCCGGTAAGCGCAACATAAGCGTGACGGTTAACAGTTAACCTGCAGTTAACATGGCCAGCCTCAGTTGAGTGAAAGCTTATTCGTCCAACATATTTTCTTTGATGATTAGCGCATTACGTGCCTTCATTTTAATAAATTTACAGCAGTAATTATCTACAGCTTTCATAACTGATAAAGAAAATCTTGAGCATTACGTAACAAGTCACATAAAAAAGAACCGAACTCGGACTGTTTTATTTTTGGTTCAAAATCTAAAAATAAAATAACTTAAACAAAAGGTCATTAGGGGCCGACCATTTTGCTTCTGGTGGGGTTGGGTGTTTTGGTATAGGCATGAATTTTTTTTTCAACACCTTCATCCACAACGAATTTTTTTTTCTTGGGGTATGTGCTTGCATGATATTTTTTCTACCTCCAACATTCTGCATGAATTTTTTTTGGTGTGTGGATGGGGTTGGAAAAGTAGGCATTCCATCATAAATCAAATTATAAAGGATCTGCGAAATAATCTTTGAACAAATATATCAATTTTTATCTGAGTTTTTGACTGACCTTTACAATACAGTACATTTACTTTAACACTGAATGTAAATGCAGCTCTGGATTTTATTTATCAAATTTTAAAACCATTTGGCGACAACAATATTTTACGTTGATTTCAATGATCAGTTTTATACATCTAAACCCGACAGACACTTATCCTGGACATGGCTAATACACAAAACATAATTAAATGGCTGGTGTATTAAACCTAAAACTATTAAATCCTGCAATTATTTGCCTGAATGGAGAAAATATATATCTACATGTATATCAAGTTACTGTTTGCAGCTGCACCACATTTTATATAATTATTTTAGAAAGGTGACCAAATTTTAATTGTCCAAGAAGAAAGAGGATATCTATTAAAATATAGGACCTTTGGCTGTGTTTTCACTAGGCCGATTAACTAGCTGAACATTCTTCCTAGGTGTTTGTTTACAGACCGACATTAGCTAGTTAAACATGACATCTGTTTTTACTGGGAAATTTTAAGCCACTAATAACTTGGAAGATTGAAATTACAAATCCCGCGCAACTTTCAAAAATGGCGGGAGAGGAAGCGCTTTAGCACTTTAAATTGTAAAACGGCGAAAGAATTGGGAAGTGTTTTGCAATTCGTCAGCGATGTTAATACAAGCATACAAGGTTTTGTTGCGAAAGAACCACGAGGCGAGCGTCTGGAAAATAATTTTGCCAGATTGTTTGGCAGGCATCTGTCACTACACGCGATGCGATTGGCTGCGGTATTTGTCGGGACAAGTTAAACCATCTTGCGAGGTAGTATAGCTCTGCATGAGTTTCCTGTCGCCAAGGCGAGAAAACCCGTTGTTTTTCCTTGTGAAAACAGTTGGCATTGTTAACTCGCTAAAAACTAGACAAAGTGTTTTCACTGTATTTCCGGACTTTTCTGACTTCATCTAGCTAAAATTGTCCTAGTGAAAACACAGCCTATAGTAGAGTGATTTTTTGGAATAGATATTTTAAGTGTAATAGCAGTTATTAGAGTTTAATATATAAATATGTTCTTTTGAGTTTATCTGACTATTAAAGACTGACAATTTAAGTGATTGTTTCATAGTCTTTGCAAATCACAAAATATTAATAAAGTTTAATACATGTTCGAACAGCTATTCTGGCATCCTTAATTTAGAGTGGACTTAAAACTTTGTTCTTCAAATAACAACACCAACCGAGATCTTGAATTTGACAAAAAAAAAATGTACCAAGATTGGTAACCACAAGTGCTATAAATGTAAAGAAAAAGCCATCTGAGGGGTCACATTAGTGTGCTTTGAATCCCTCTAACCCAAGTCCAGATGCTGAAATCTTTGAACAGTCAGCTGATAAAGTTCAATGTGTCAACCTTGGGAACATCTTGCCAGAATTTTTTCCAGCCCACTGTACGTGCATGAATTTTTTTTGGGACGATAGCCTTGTGCAGGAATTTTTTCTTACGCATATGCCTCCCCCCCCCCCCCCCTTCCCCCCCCCCCCCACCCCAGAAGTAGAAAGGTCGGCCCCTTAGTTAAGTTTGATTTTTGTTAGGGAAAACAGTAATTTGACTTTTTTCGTATGTTTTCCTGCTTTTATATGCTGCCTTAAATCAGTTTCTGCCACTTATAGGACGCCTTCACCTGACGCGCTGGTGTTCGAGACAAAGGATTTCTCAATAGCTACAAAACTAACCGCATGGGGATTTTTCTAGGCCTTTATTGCTATCCGTCAGTTGAATGATTTTTCTATTCTTCGAGTTTTGACCGGTTTATTGCAAAATTTTAACGTTTTGACTGACCAAATATACCGCTCGCAACCATTGCATAACTATCATTGTATAAAATCAGAAAACGGGAAACTGATCCTTACGACAAGGCGATGAAGGAGTAAATAAAAGAATAAAACAAAATTTATGTTTAAACGAATTTGCCCTAAATATAAATTTTGTTTTATTCTTTTATTTACTCCTTCATCGCCTTGCCGTAAGGATCAGTTTGCCGTTTTCTGATTTTATACAAGTAATTATTGTACTGATCCAGGTCTACAACTGGGAGATCCGGCAGCACTCAACGGTTTGTCGCTGTGGTTTTGCTGATATTTTATATGTTAATAACTATTATTCCCTACCTTTATAACTTTGTCAGAACCTTTGAAGGTCTTCGGAAGATTTCCGACAATTCCGAATTTTCCAAAGTCTACCGACAATTTACCGAAGACATTCCGAAAATGTTCGATGTTTATCCGAAGGTCATTCTAAATTTTTGGAAAATAACCGAAGTCTTCCGAAAATTACCGAGAACGATACGCAGATGTTTCGATTATAGCCCACTTACATACCTCTTGTAGTTCAGATTTACGACCAACCTCGTTCCCAGGGTCTCTCATCTTCCCGTCCCCTGGAGCGAGAGAGGGCGGGAAGATAAGAGACCCTGGGAACGAGGTTGATTTACGACCACAAGACACTACCGTTAAATACAATCTGTGGTATGACTGCATGATTTATTCAGTGAGCGACACACAGACTATGACCTGCGTGATTCTTTCCCTAAGTTAAACTTACCCAAGCCGCGTACCGATTATTTGAAACGTAGCTTTGGCTATAGCGGTGCCTTACTGTGAAAATATTAGGGCGATTAGATCAATTGGGCAGTTTAAGGAGGAAATCAACCGCGCACTTGAAACATTCGATTCCCACTCGGCAATCTTGTAAATCAGTTTTTATAGTTATTTTCATTTTTATAAATGATTGTAATTAAAATACTATTAGTATAACTGAAGATTTTTAACCGAGTTTAAATAAAGATCTACTAGAGTGATTTTACTTCATCTGTGAAATAGTTAGTAGAATAGTACGCACTATTAGACCATAATTCCATTGTTTCTTTTTGTTTAATTTGGACTATCACACACTAATTGTTAGATAGTGTTTCACAGATGAAGTAAAATCACTCTACTACTACTACTACTACTACCGCTACTACTACTGCTACTACTACTGCTACTGCTACTACTACTACTACTACTACTATACTACTACTACTACTACTACTACTACTACTACTACTACTACTACTACTACTACTACTACTACTACTACTACTACTACTACTACTACCAGTGCCATAACACCATTCAAATGAATATTGCGTTGACGAGATTATTATTATAATTTCTTAAAATCGATCTCAAGTAGCCAAAAATGGCATTGTACTGTACAAGGTTGTTCTAACTTGAAATCGTAAAGCATGTGTATCTCGTTAATCTTAATTGTATCTTTTTTACTCATGCGCGAAGCGGCACGAGTTAAAATTCGCTTTCCGTTTTTCTTCGTGTCACGATTTTGCATGCAAATTTATGCACTCATATTTTAAATTGTGCACTTCCGGTTCATAGACTTCCTGTTTAGTGACTTCCGGTAAAACAGCGTTACTGAAGTATCACGACAGCATCTCCTACAACCCTACTTACATTGCTAATTTTCACGTTAGGTATATATAAGACTTAAAAGAATCACTGGCTTCATTGTGGTACAGCCTTTATTTACAAAGCATTCAATGGTAATCAACGTGGTTTGCAGGAACGATGACTGAATGAAAGGATTAACTCTTCTCCATGTCGAACGTCTTCTTATCATGTTTAAATTATATCATAAAACTTTCTTACGCATGCACATGAGTATAGGCTGCTTGCAGCCTCTTGTCAAATTAGTGTTTGGGGAAGTAAAAACTATGATTAATCACGCTTTCTTTGTTTCAGACAGATGGCATAAACTGAACCAAAAACACGTGTGCTTCGATGCCAAGGGAGAACAACCGGGAAGCTTCACTTTGAACATGGAGGGTTTTGTAGCAGCCTTCAAACTCGAGTACAAATCCGGTGAGATTAGATGCAACACTACATCATCGTACAGCAGATGGGGCTGCTCGACTTCCCTGGGAACCTTCATCACTACCCAGTCCAAACGGGTCCTGTATCCGCGGGAAGAATTCATTGGCAAGGAGTCGATGACCACGTGGTACGCGCTCCCCGGCTTCGAGCCCAACTCTGACTTTCTCGTGTTCCACGATTTCGCACACCCAGATTTTCTCCGCCAGAACCAAGAACTTCATCTGTGGTATGGAGAGGATCTGCAAAACGTCAGCGAAGAGGACAACGACGGTCAGACATGCGTTGATGTTTTTGCTTGGTACATCTAAACGGACTGACTCCATATAAAACGTGATTTTAAACATTGAAACTCGAAGGCCGTATAAGTGGAACCCCGATAAAACAAATGCCAAGGGTATGTGAAAAAGGGTTAGTTATAAAAGAAGTTCGTTTATCGGCTTATTTAAGAGCCCATAACGCAGAGCGAGCAACTTTGATTGGACTATTTTTAGATTCCTTTTTCTCGGGAAATTAATTAATTATGGCCTCCAGTTTTTTTCCATACATTTTACTATAACCGGGCTGAAGAATATCGCCATCGTTATACCGGGGTCTTCGTTATAAAGAGGTTCGTTATATCGGGGCTCCACTATAGTACAGGTTTGAAGCTCTCCATCTGTCAAACAACGCGACAATGCCATTGCGTGACAGAAGATAGGACAAAAACTGAACTAACCAATGGCTTTTTTAGGTACGCGTGTATTATGCTTGTACTTATTGTTGCAATTCGAGTCGTAGTTAGCGCTGATCGGGTCAAAAGATAAATTGAACGCAATAATTAAGAAAACTGATATTATCAGAATTTCTTGTTTCTTTTTTCTTATCATCATTACTGAAGAATGCTTACGTCGTAGCACAATTTCAAAGACGCGCACACGAGGGGAAGGCCCTTTTGCGCGTGCCCCTCGCGCGCGCGTCGCCTACTAAACAGGGTAGGGTAGAGAGTAGGCCTGTTTCATTTGTGCACGTAAAATGTTAAAGAGTTGCTCCCTAGAATGCCAAAAAGGGGCTAAAAATTTGCCAAAAGTCCAAATTTGCTACCTAAATTAATTTTCTAAAATTGCTACCTGAATTTCATGATTTTTATATACCTAATTCAATAAAGGTTGCTTTGGTCATTGGTAATTGGGCATTGGGAAGCTATTGTTTGGCGGTCACTCAAGCGAAGCATTGTATTGTGTTCCGTATGCCAAATGCCAATTCCCAATTACCAATGACCAACTGCCAAAGCAACCTTTATTGAATTAGGTGTATATCATACAAACGTTAATTAAAGCTTTAGTTTTCGTCCTTCTCAATAATTGCTAATATCGGTTAAAAAAACTGCTTGAAACTTTAAGCTTAAAAAAGTTCCTCGCAAATATAGGCGCATTTTAAGGACAGTACGGAACATAACTTACGGTTCATTTGACGTGTTATCAAGTGACAGGTAATTTATTTATATTCAAACTCTATTTTAACAACAAGAGTACAACGAATTAGTACAAAGAAAAGTTTTAAAAAGGGAAAAAATCCTCAAAAAGTGCCGCAGCACCATTCTAGGAGGAAACCCTAAACTACCTATAAGCCTATAAATATATACAAAAATGCAAAAATATGTATACAGAAATTCAAAAATGAGCTAAACATCTAGAAACCTTCAACTTAAAATCTGCCACAGAGGGCGCTCCTCCTTTGTTCAAACGATCTTGATAAAAATTAATAATTTCTCATAAATTGAAATTTTCTATCAAATTTTTCACTTTTCGTGCTTGAAATGTGCTGTAAACTTATAATTTGCTCAAAAGTTGCTCAGAAAGGCGAAATTTGTTCGAGGTTTCTAGAACTGCAAATTAAAAGTTGCTCTAGACGCCAAAAGTTGTTTAAAAGTTGTCGAGCACAATCTTAAGAGGGCTAATGGAGAGGGCGGGTCGCAATAAAAAGTTTGAAATGCGTTGGAATGTCCACAGAAAATCAGTTAGGGCTGGTTCCCACTAGCGACGTAATCGGAAGCGGAGTCGGAGTCGGAAGCGTAAGGAGCCTTACGTTCTAGTGTAAATTAAAAATCGCAATCGCAATCGGAATCGGAAGCTCGACGGAATCGGAATCGGAAGGATCAAAAGGTTTCCTTTTTCTTCCGATTCCGCTTCTGCTTCCGTCGCTTACTATCCGCTTCCGTCGTTTTGATTTCCACTAGATCGTAAGGTTCTTACGATTCCGATTCCGCTTACGCGCTGGTGGGAACCAAGCTTTACTATGCAACTACTACTATGTTAATATTATTTCCGCTATTATTTGACAGGACTAAAGTTGCCAACACGAAATTTGTACCAGTTCTGGTATTTTTTTAAATGTTTTTCTTTTTATTGTACACTGTTAAGATTTGAAATCGATATGAATAAAAATGTGATCCGTTTAATTCTCCGATGCAGTAATAGAAAATATTGGTATTCCACACTCAAGAACCATAATTGATTATCACATCCGCATTCATGAAATACAACTCCATGTACGACCGTGACGTCTCGTAAGCGACCACCTCTTCTCAGCGATCACTTTCTCTGAAATACCGATTTTTTTTTCAGCCAAATTAGACTGCAAAACAGTGCTTATTTTTGCGTGTGTCCACCAAAAAAAGGCTGAGATAGCTGAATCAGGGGAAAAGAGACTGGAGCAAGTCTGAATGCAGAGAATGGGCGCGCGAGGATCGCGCGTGAGGCTCGGCGCTCGCGAGTGTCTGCGCTTTGCGCCTCCCTCGAGCTTAAGGACGTTCGCGCGAAAATCTTCTAACATTGATTTTTTTTATAAAACTTTTGCTACAGCTAGGTTATGAGTTACTCGTGTCAGAAATGCAAAAAAAATGAGGGGGTCACCGACTTCGTTTCTGAGATAAGCTATCTGAAAGGCGACCCTTATTATGAAAAATTGGTCTTCCTTACGGGATGTGACCCCAATGTCTGTTAATCTAAAAATATTGCAAATAAATCTCTAAAATGCAACTTTCTTTCCCAAATTTTATGTGAGTAGGTCTGTTCAGCAAATTAATTCAACTGGTGACGTTCCTTGAAGTAAATTTCATCTTTAAACAACAGCATTTGCAAACTCCGACAGCCGCAAGTTGGCAGGATTCGATGGCGCGCGCGTAGAAAAATGGAAAAAATTCAAACTTCCTACATTGATTTTTTGCTCATTTTTTCACAATCTGTCGAGAATTGGCAAAGAAAATTATCTATCAAAGAAAAATTGGGGGTCACCGACCATCCAAGCGAGCTAAATCTAAGCAAAGTCAACGCAACGGCTACCAATCCCTCATGTGCTTAGTTTTCTTCTCTTGCGCGCGCGCTCGTGCATGACGAAGCATGGCGTTGCGACATGAATTGCATGCGCAGTAAGGATGCGCATAAACAATTAGCGCGAACGTCCTTAAGAGGAAAGGGGACAGTTTTGCAGTCTACAGTCAAATCATTATGGCTGAAACCTCCCATACGCGATCATCTCTTGTAAGCACCCACTTAACCACCAAACTATCAACTTTTTAAGTTAAATGATAATATATGGCCGAATCCTCTCCTAAACAACCAGCTTTCATAAGTGACCTGAGCCACTTTTCATTTCAGTCAGTTGGAGGTTTGAATTTTTATTTTATTTTTCTTGGAGCGAAAATCGCCAGCGCGCTCGGAAGAGGCGAGAGGAGCTTGTCCATCGCACAGGGACTACTAGAACGGAAATAAGAAGCCAATGATTTTGAAGGTGCAGTCATTATTCAACTAGTTATTGTGTGAGCAGTTAGAAAATAATGATCAGGCACTACGAAACTCATCCCGGAAACTCATCCCGGCCCCTAAAAGGATTAGACTACATTACACTACACCCTTATGTGTGTTTTTTTTAATTTTATTTTGATTTTGGTGGGAAGCGAGTAGCAAAATTAATTATAATATAAGTTGAGAATAATATTTTGATCGCAATTCCGCAAAATTTAAAATATTTTACAGGGCTCTCAAAAAATAAAGAAATGTTGAGAATTTTTACGCCACATGATGCTCCATTGTGTTACTGATGTATCGCTTCGCAAGTTTAGTTTTTTACTGTGCATTTATAACAGTAATTTGTTCAGATCACATTGTTTTTATACTTTTTCGCTTAAAGTTCTCAGGAATGTTTGCAAGACTGCAGTGGCGAGCTTCAGTGTTGGATCTTTGAATTTCGTGTCGTGACGTCACTGTGTCGCCTGCGCAGAAAAGCAGCTTTCAAGTCAGACTTAGGAGCATGCGCACATCCGATCTCCGGCAGCTTTACAGAGCTGGGACTGGACGTGAGTCTTGGTTTGGTTTCCCAGGCGACCGACAAAAACTTGAAACTGTTTTCGATTTCGAATATAACATCTTTGTTAGCTTCTTTCTTGTCGTATTCGGCTGCCCTGTTCATGATGGCGGTCGGCAAGCGCGCGAGAGAATGTCTTCTTCTTTGCAGCAACTCAGGCTTAGGTTTTTTCATACATAGCGGCGTGCTTTTTCCTCTGAAGGTCTGAGCACTGTTTTTGTACGTGTCCAAAGCCTGAGCCGTTTTAACTATTTTACTCTCGTGTTCCCGTCGCAGAAAACTTTCTTCAAGACGGAGCTGCTCCAGATTTTGTTGCAGCAGACTTTCCTCTTTCCTGTTCAGAGCCATAACGTTTCTAAACTGCTTCTCGTTGTACCATATTTTACTTTTTCGCAGCCGAGAAGAATGCATGTTGTCTAAATCACAACTAAAAAGAAATAGAATAGCTATAAGGTCTCTTATGTTTGAAATTGAACCTCGGTATGCCTAGGTTTTATTCTTTTTCTTTCTTTTTTAACTTGGCTGCAACTCTCGTGTGTTTTTATTAAGTGACTTTTTCTGTCCTGTACTAAGCTAGATAAAGTGACAGAATAATGGTGTTAAAAAATCTGGCCTAATTTTCAGTAGAGACGCTAGGATAAGCACTACTGATATTACTAAGCGCAATTGATAATAGTTTAACTTTTCAGTTCAACGTGGTCCAAAACCGCCTTGCTCTGTTAACTATAAATAGTTTCAACGACAGAGATACGCCATCTAATTTACAATTTCAGGGGCGGATCCAGGGGGGGTGAAATGGATGAAGTTTCACCCCCCTTTTCTGAGACCCTTTCTTTCTGATGCACTGACCTCAAACACCTCAACCAGGCTTTGGTTCTATTGCATTTAAAATTTCACCCCGCATTTCAAAATCCTGGATCCGCCCCTGAATTTAAACAACAACAAAAAAGTTTGATACATGACAAAAGCAAGCGCAATAGGCCATTTGCACGATGACGTCATTTGACTACTACTACCAGAATCCTTCAGTTTTTTGCCGGTTTTGTAGTGCAAATTAGGGCTATTGTTATTTAAACCGCACTGGGATTACAAAATTTAAATAAGAAAGGAAAAACGAAATGAATTCTGGTAGTAGTAGCCAAATGACGTCATCGTGCAAATGGCCTATTCAAGCAATAGGCCATTTCCGAGGGTTAAGCCTAAAGGACGTCGGACACCTTATTGAAACATGTATAACGGAGTAACTGGTTAGCTTTCAGTTGATGTTATGGGTAGCAGTTTATATAGTTAAATTTAGGCCTGAACAACCGGGGTCATGTAGCAGCTGCCGTAAGATCTATTAAACCCAATTGGATGGATACAATGAACGAGAAACTATAGAAATAAAACAATTGAACGAGTCGCCCGAGAAGCTAGGTGGTACAGTAGTAGAGTGGTACGGTAGGCTATCTAAGCCTAAGCTTAGTTGAGATCACAGGTTCAATCCTGAGTGGGGGATTTTAGATTTTCTTTTTTACACTTAAAAATTTATTGAAAATAAAATTCTAAGTGACGACATTACGTTATATAAGTCTTAATAAGGTGTCCGACGTCCCTCTAAAGGGTATTCTTTAGGCACAACCATTTCCGAGTTGCCTTTAGCCTCTCTATCAAAGCGAGGCTAGGTGCGAAACCTTTCATATGAAAATGAGTTTTCATTCACATGCAAATAAGTTTTATTTATAAGTTTTATCCCGAGTTTTCATTCACATGCAAATAAGTTTTATTTGCATGAGAATGAAAACTCATTTTCATATGAAAGGTTTCGCACCTAGCCTCGCTTTGATACAGAGGCTAAAGGCAACTCGGAAATGGCCTATTCAAGTACAGTGGAACCTCGATTTAGTGCCAACGGACTGGGAAATTGGCTCGTTATATCGAGGGTTCGTTATATCAAAAACCTCGTTATAACGAATTTGCGGGAAAACAACCAAAATGTTCGTTATATCAAGGTATAGTTAACAATTGTTTTGTAACGGTGTTACGTATTTTTGCACTTCAATGCCGATATGAAGCAACGGTACACTGTAAATATAACTACGACACTGGAAAACTGTACAGGTTATACACACACTGTCGGTCTGGCCCCGGTTGTTCAAAAGGTGGATGGCGCTATCCACCGGATAAATCTCTAAACAGTATATGGGCATTAGCAAAACCAATTGTGTTATCCACTGGATAGTGATTTATCCGGTGAATAGCGCTATCCACCTTTTGAACAACCGGGCCTGTTCCGAATTCATCCGTTTGTCGCGAGCTGACATTTATTCGTTATATCGGGGTAGATTTTACGTTTGGGCTGCCGGATCGTGTTCGTTATAACGAGGATTTCGTATATATCGAGGTTCTGTTCTACACATTCTACTTGTTATTTTTCCGGGTTGAACAAAATCATTCGTTATACCGAAGACTTCGTTACATAGAAGGTTTCACTGAGAAATGCAATCACGTGCATATGCCGGCACAGGACACCCAAGCGTAATGTTTGCATATTAATGATATTTGAAAGTATAAGACATTGTGTGGAATTACGAATTCAACGTTTTAAGCAATATATAAAATCAAAATTGCTGAATAAAATCGTTGAAACATTTACTGGTGTCGTATTCTATCTTTATACAGTGTTTCTAAACTATTTGAACGATTTTTAGTCCATTTATCTTACCTTGTATAATATAATGGTCTATAATGGAAAGGAAGGAGAGTTCGGAGCTTTCGGCGTTCGACACGTGTCCACAAATGGCTCATTTTTCGCACAAAAATAGGTGCTGCTCCCATTCTGACTGGTCGTTCTCACAGTAGAATAACGTTAAATTGCATTTCTTCGAACAACTTGAACATCCCTTGTTGATTATGACGAACAAGCCGCTACACAAAATCACATAGCACTGCAAAATAGGCGCCAGAGAGCGTGAAGAACGAAAGAGACCACGGTGCGCGGTCAACACTGGGTACCAGAGTAAAATCAAACCCCACAGGGAAGGGAACGTTCAATTTTGTCAACCTGTCATTTTTGTTGCGCCTACCACCCGGTGAGGACCAAGTTGTCATTCTGCTGGTCATGCTTTCGACGTTACAACGGCCTCTAGCTTGAAGAGGAGGAGACAAGGAAGAAGCGACGGAAAACGGACCGCGTGTCTGTTTCCTTCTTTACGTCTATTAGTAAAACATTTACCAACATTTACATTTACATTGAGCTCGGTTCAGCTCTTACGCTTCTGCAAGACATTAAATTTTTTCTTTATGTAATAAGGGCCTGGTCGCACTACAGTCAAAAACAAAAATTAGCCCGTGCAAAAATCGAGGAAAACAAAAGAAACCGTTCCGGTGGGACACGCTTTTTGTAGAATGTGTTTGTTTTTATGTCATAAGACGCAAATATAATCTGCCAAATTAATTTCAGGCACCCACGTGCAAATGTTTTTTGTTTTACTGATATAGCATTTTAATTACCGATATAAAATGACATTAATTTTTGTAAAGAAAAAGCACGCATTTAGAGTGATTTTACTTCATCTGTGAAATAGTTAGTAGAATAGTACGCACTATTAGACTATAATTCCATTGTTTCCTTTTGTTTAATTTGGACTATTACACATTAATTGTTAGATAGTGTTTCACAGATGAAGTAAAATCACTCTACCTCGAATGGCGTATGGCGTGTTTCACAACAGTGACAAAGCACAATTCAGTTGCACGGTTTACGTTTTCACAAAAAAGAAAAACAATAAAATGTCAATTGACATTTTACCGTTTTTACTTTTTCAATCTTTTCTTCCTTGTCTCCTCCTCTTCAAGAGGCCGTTTTAACGTCGAAAGCATGACCAGCAGAATGACAACTTGGTCCTCACCGGGTGGTAGGCGCAACAAAAATGCAGATTGACAAAATTGAACGTTCCCTTCCCTGTGGGGTTTGATTTTACTCTGGTACCCAGTGCTGACCGCGCACCGTGGTCTCTTCCGTTCTTCACGCTCTCTGGCGCCTATTTTGCAGTGCTATGTGATTTTGTGGAGCGGCTTGTTCGTCATAATCAACAAGGGATGTTCACGTTGTTCGAAGAAATGCAATTTAACGTTATTCTACTGTGAGGACGTCCAGTCAGAATGGGAGCAGCACCTATTTTTGTGCGAAAAATGAGCCATTTGTGGACACGTGTCGAACGCCGAAAGCTCCGAACTCTCCTTCCTTTCCATTATATTATACAAGGTAAGAAAAATGGACTAAAAATCGTTCAAATAGCGTAGAAACACTGTATAAAGATAGAATACGACACCAGTAAATGTTTCAACGATTTTATTCAGCAATTTTGATTTTATATATTGCTTAAAACGTTGAATTCGAAATTCCATACAATGTCTTATATTTTCAAATATCATTAATATGCAAACATTACGCTTGGGTGTCCTGTGATGCCGGATCAACAAATTTCACCTTGTGCTTGCAAGTACGTAAAATATCAACATTTTGGTTTGTATATGAACCTCTAGGGATTGCGCTTACAATTGCATCGCTACTGGTGTTGTCATCAGCTAGTGTCTTCAGCCGGTTGTTGGAAAGCTGAGTGAAGAGCATCACAAAGCGAGTCGTTTAAAATTTTTTCAGTTTGGTGTGATAGACTGAGTTAAGGCCCAGTTCAAACGTCGATCTTCACATGTGCCGAACCTAATGCAAATTAGCAAGAACAATAGATTTTGATCATTTGCATTAGGTTCGGCACATGTGAAGTTCGACGTTTGAACTGGGCCTAAGTTGCTGCTTGCGTTTTTCTTACACCCTGGATCAAGAGGTCCGTTCTCTAAATATCATGACTGAAATTCACTGCATAAACGGTTAGAAAAAGCGCCTCGTTGTCGCGGCTTCGCCGCTCAAACTCGCCAGAGTATTTTTCTTACTGCTGGGTGACATATCTTCTCCGCCTACTATTCTCTCGCTTTGTATCAAAAAATTGCTAAGATCGAGATATCAGCATAGTACATTCGTGGTAAAGAACTATCTTTTAAACGTTTTTGGCATTGTGGAACTTCGATTTAACGAACCTCTATATAACGAAGTCCTCGGTATAACGAACGAAATTGTTCAGCCGGGCAAAATTACAAGTAAAATGTATGGGACAGAACCTCGATATAACGAAATCCTCGTTATATATACGAACACAACAACAAAGGTAAAATCTACTCCGATATAACGAACAAATGTCAACGCTCGACAAAAGATGAATGCGGAACAGACCAACAGTGTATGCTATGGGGCTATAACCTGTACAGTTTGCCAGTGCCGTAGTTATATTTACAGTGTATTGTAGTTTCATACAGGCATTAAAGTGCAAATAATTTTTTTTTTCCAGATCCGGAAATACGTAACACCGTTACAAACGAGGTTTTCGATATAACGAACCAATTTCCCCAGTCCCTTGGCACTTCGTTAAATCGAGGTTCCACTGTAGTCTGTTACATGTAGTGTTCAATGATGATCGAGGTTTGCCAAATCGTTGAGAGTGAAACGAAAACTCTATCTTCCTTAGTTATTTACGGTGTTTATTGTAGGAAAACAAAGCCCAAGTTCTAGCTTACCCTGGCTAGTTGTTTGAGTTTAGTTCTGTGTTCTGTATGAAACTAACGAGAAAGCGTGCTAATTTTGACAAACCTACCTCAATCCTAGTAAAGTACCCTGCAATAAATGAGAGACTTCGGTCACCGTAAAACGTGTTATGAAGTATAACTTGCGTTGAAACTAGATGATTCCACTGGATTCTTTGTGCAACTGGCAAACACAAGACAATTTGACAGATTTGATGGCATGATAATGTAAATTTTCATAGAGCATTGTTTTAAATGGCCTTATTTTTAATAGCCTTTGTTCGGTTTTAGCGTTGAATATTGAAGCAATTAGCAAAACGCGGCGCCGGTTTAATCGCAGTGAAAGGTTATTTGATAACCCGCAATACCTTCTAGTATAGTAGTTACTGTTTGGAGGTATTTCATTAAAGGATAAATATTGAAGATTAACGGCACAATGCATGGCTCAGAGCTAAAGTTATCGAACAATAGCACTAAGTGTATAGAGAAAAATCTATGCTATCCATCGCTTAATTGCCAAGCACAACAATAAGCCTCTAATTAAACGAAGCCGAACAATAAATGTTCACTGAGTGCCTCCACAGACAAGAGATGTTGCTTACATTCTCACATACCAATTTTTTTCCAGATACACAAAGTCAAAGCAGCGACTTCTTTCTATATTTTACGAGAGGAATATGTGCAATATTTTGAGGTATTCTGTTTCTGGAATGGGCAGAAAATGTCCAAAGGAAACGCGCCCTTGGACTGTGAAACAGTGCCCGCTTCTTTGAACGAAAGGTCTGGAGCGAGTGTGACTACCAAGAGTGGGACTGGGGAGAGACGTTCTCTCGCCTCACACGCCGGTAGGCTCCACGGTTACGGCGCTTCGCACCTTTGCGAGGAGCAGGCAGCGATTTGAGTGAATAATAGAAAAAGTCCGACTCTTTTGCATTGTCAAAGAAACTGTGATGGTTCGTCGGTGGGAAATAAAAGACCAAAACGGGATATCAAGTGAATCGATTTGCTTTGGCGAAGGGATACGTGACGCTCGGAAATCAGCTTTTGATTCTCTATGTAAAATTTGCGTGGTTAGCCTTATAGAACTTGCCAAATTGAGATACAAATTTGGAAATGCTAACCTTTTTAGAGACTTTCTTTGTTGTTATGTGGCTAACGGACCTTGCTCTGTCCCAGGTCGCATCCCTCATTTTTTTTTCGGGATCTAAAATAAAAAAATAAGAACTGGTAGACGTGCAGCGTGCGTACATCGAGTTTTATAATTCAATACATTGATACACTGCCCAAATATGGTCAAAAAGTTATCGATATACGCTACGTCTACATGACGTATATCCAACGATGGATATAAATTTCGCATTTTGACAAGAGAATGCAAAAATGACGGACCGGACTCGATATTTTTTCTTCAAACTGTACTTTGTTATCAATGTGTTGAATTCTAAAACTATTATAGCGCTCAAGCTTGCGTGATATCGCCTAATTTTAGCCGACTTGGCCTACGGCCTCGTCGGCTAAGAATTAGGCGATATCACGCGCGCTTTCGTGCTATAATAGTTAAATGGATGCACACGGGAGGTTGCTAAGCAAGAAAGAAGTGTATAAGCCCGGACACATGCACGGTGCAACTTTCTTGTAACGTTGTGCGCAAAGAAACGTTTCAAAAAAACTTGCACTGCGTTTCTGGGCCTTTAATGAGAGCGTATTTTTTTACGTGCGTAAAACGGGCGTAAATAAAACGCAAGTAAACAATTCCCACTGCTCCGTAAAATAGAACAAGCTCCGTTGCATTTTTACGTCCGTAAACTCTTCCGTTCGCCTTGGTTTTGGCACCAAAAGCTCTTTGCGGTCCGGACTGAAGCAAAAAAGAGCGTGTGAATTTGAATTGCGTGCATGTGGTTCACGTGGTGCATAAGCAACTGAAGTACACACATTTTCTTTGACTGTCTTGTTTTTGTAGTTTTTTTTTAACACAAAATGTAAGTTCTCTTTCAAAGCATAATGTAATAACTCTCTACAAGTGCTCTCAAATATGATGACATGTACATTCGATGTTGTTCACTCGGTGGTAGTAGGTAACGCATGCTTTACGTAATTTGTAATTTGTACAAGTACACCAAAATGGTGTTTATATCAACTCGCAGACCTGGAGAGTAACTACCAAGAGAAAAATATTATTTTCTCTTGGTAGGTGTGGTGTGCGTGTGTTTGTTTTTGTTTTTGTTGTTGTTGTTTTAATTTTAATTTTTGGGCCTGTAATTAGGTCAACATTTTCACCGTTTTGGTCTAAAATGGGCATGTTTTGCCTGCTGATTTCAGAGATGGTATACAGCTATTTCAATTAACGTTGTCGGATGAAAAAGGCGAAAAGCCAAGACCGCAAGGTAGTATGGGATTTTTATGCAATGCTATTTATCCTAACCCATACTATCTTGCGCTCTTGGCTTTAAGCTTTTATCCGACAACGTTAATTGAAATAGCTGTATACAAATTGCCATTGTTGTCCGAAGAAGGCAATTATGGGTGAACTAGAAGAGAACAAAGGATATACTTTGGTTTGAAACATTTTTAGGTTTTCGACTACTGGGCTGTAAATCTAGATTAATTGGCTAATTGTCGACAATGGCGGAAACCCTGTGAAAGTGAAAGATAGAGCAAAATCAACAAACGCTTTCTCGTCATCATCATCGTCATCATCATCATCATCATCATCGTCATCGTCATCGTCATCGTCATCGTCATCATCATCGTCATCATCATCGTCGTCATCATCGTCGTCATCATCATCATCATCATCGTCGTCATCATCGTCATCATCGGCATCATCGTCATCATCATCGTCATCATCATCGTCGTTATCATCGTCATCATCATCATCTAAAGGATTGTATTTAAACCCTAACATACGGCATATATCATGTTTGTATCATATACGCACGTCATTACGAGCTATCTCCAAATTATTCAGTGACTGACGATCGTTCGTCAGATGCGCTGTTTGCTGGGTTTACCAGAAGAAGCTTGCAGATCGTAATGTTTGTTCAGTTTTAAAGCGCGTCTACTGGTATGATATTGGTTATTTCTTAAAAGTGGGGTGGGGAGGATAAAGCCCCCTCAGCCCCTCCCCCTGCGGGTGCCTAAGAGAGAGACAATGTGAAGTAAAGTTTCTTTTCTAAGGAAGCAACACGACGGCCTGGAACTAGGCCTAGACATATTCTGCTCCGCAACTTTTGACCAACTTTTACGATTTTGAGCAACTTTTCTGAGAGTGAGCAACTTCCCAGCATCTTTTCTAAAAGTTCGCATATTTTTGGCATATTTTCACTTTCTTTTAATCAACTTCATAATTAAGTAATTGATATTTTTACACGTTTTCGTTGGAATTTCACACGAATTTCACTAGAAAATCTCTTGTTTTTTTGCTTTTTATTAGGCCATGTTTTGTAATTCATTGAGGTCACTTGTGGTACGATTTAGAAATTAATAAACAAGGAAGGAGTTACAATATATAATTAGAGTGATTATGTCAGCAAGCAATGTTTTAAATTCTGAAAGCAACTTTCTCGATTTTAAGCAACTTTTGAGCAACTTTTGGGGATATTTTTGAGCAACTTTTTAACAATTTTTGTCTAACCCTTCCTGGAACCACCCAACTACAACACCGCGCCTCCTCCTTTTGTCTTCCTTCTTGCAGTAAAATTTGGTGTCAGAATACCGCTCTCGTGTATAATTCGCGAAAAAAGAACCCCAGAAAAACAAAGAAAACCAACGCGTAAATAAACCACAGGCAACACTCAAAGGGAGAATGGTATGCCTGTGGTTTGCACACCGGAAGTCATAAGCACCCTATAAATTATTCGCGTGGGTGGATTATAATGGACCTAAAAGTAGTTTTCCAGTATATTTTTATATTTACTGAAGAGTGTCTCACGGCTTTAAATCGACAAACTACGTAGTGCATACGTAGACGTGACGCAAACGCCTACGTAAGTACGTATTGGAGTATTTTTTTTGCACGATCATACCAAAACTAATTTGGGCTCATCAAAATATATTTTTTTGGACTATAAATTGACACAAACAATATTTCTTTTAATATTCTTAGTAACAATTCAGAATAGAAATAGTAGCAATATAATCAAAAAATAGCACAATATAATCAAAATTATTTTTGTTTTATCTAAGAATTAGTGTAAATTACTAAAATACATTGAGGGATTCTGTGAGTATTTGTTTGAAGGCCAAATCGCAATAATTATCTCTAATGTTTGGATCTGCAAAGGGATCGAGAGTGTTGCCTACGACAACTAAAATAAAATTCAGTATAAAACACACTTTGACGAATGACTAAAAGAAATAGCTAAAACCCATTTGCGTCTATAGATGTCTCCGCGGCTCAAATATTTAACTGCGTGGAAATATTAAAATAGATCTATCTTAAAATTCTTGAAATAGATCAGGGAAAACGGGAACTAATATTATGCTAATAGACCAAATCTCGTGACTGTGATGCATTTGAATCCAAAGTATACGGAAGGTATCTCGATTTTTGAACTTGGAAAAGTTAGACACGAGACTTTGCCTGTCAGTGATAAAATCAAACAGAAGAAAGCTTTTAATGATCAGTTTAAGTTTAATATTTAAATAACCCGAGGATACGCAAACAGCTGGAATCTCGTGAGTGGCATTTACATGTAAACGAACTACGATCTCGCGGAAAACTATTGTAGGTTACCTGTTAGTCACGAGATTCCGCCCTTTAGAATGAACACTTATTATGCAGAACATAGTTTTCACAAGTGTTTTTTGTAAGTTTTAACTATACTTAGAGAGAGAGAATTTTATTTATACAGAGTTAAACCCAGTCAGTTCGAAGTCTGTTATCCATATAGAGGCCCTGTTTATCCTAAATCGAAAATACAAAACATCATAAAAAACATTCAAAATTTACATAGTAAAAAGGCTATCTAAAATGTTTTAAACTACTTAATTTAAAACTTCCTTACTAAACGTTTGCGTGACTCCGGGACACCTTTTAGCGTGACTCCGGGACCGGAATTGTAAACGAAACAGCGGCCTTGGCATTTAGCAAAACTAAGGAAGTGTTTGATCGTTACAGTCTTCGTTCGTATCTAGACGTTTTCAAATCTTGCAAATTAATCGTTATATAAACAACCAGAAAGAAAGTTTTTTTGGCTGCTTTCCATGACTGTCAAAACTCGTGTGTGCATTTTAATCAGCTTGAGCGAGGCATAAGTGGCGTGCGTTTAGTCATGACCGCACGAGCCCGTGCATTTGCTCGCCGATCGTGTATTAAAGTCACGCGCTTTGCGGCTGACTTATTCAATAAAGCACGCGACGGGTTAAATCAGGTCAAGAAGCAAAACTTTTCCGACTTTAAAAAATACCACTTATCTCATAGAAAGCGACATACCGTTTGGCATGAATTTTTCGCGGGAGTTAATTTTACGGATTGCCGATTTTTTTGCGTTTCTTGGGAACAAATTAGTTTCGCGAATTCGGATTTCAGACTTTTGTACCGCTGGGAACAAATTTTCGCGGATCTCGGTTTTTCACGTACGGTTCTTGATAACAACAAGGAAATATAAAGTTGTCTCGTTACTTTACTTTATATTTTCTATACTCTTGTCACGAGTCTTCGATTACAGTTACAATTGTGTGATTTCGCGTTTTTTTTTTCTCTGGAGTTTATTTTCGTGGGATCCTATTTTCGCGGATCATTGGAAAACCGGCGAAATTCGCGAAAATTTCATGCCACACGGTATTAAGATAAGAAAAAACTCAGTGTTTTTCTTTTGCTATAAAATCCGATGAGATAAAAAGTTTTTTACTGCCCATGGCTGTCTCAACTCGCTCATGCATGGATTTGCGAGTATGAGGTTGCGCAGCATGAGTCAATACACGCTCCACGCATAAGCAGTTGAAAGAAAATTACCATCGTAATTAATCTCAAAGATCCATTGCGGCGTTTGCAAATCCTAGACATTTAAACAAGATTTCCATATCTTTGTTTTCCTTTTGCTATAAAAGCAATCAGATAAAAAGCTTTTTCAATGCTCATGCTTTCAAAATACGAGCTTGCGTGAACAAGCGAGCGAGCATATCACGTGAGTCGCGTGGTTTAGGGTTAATTAATTATTTGAGTTTATGCAAACGCGGGTTAAGTCAGCCGATGTAAACACAAATCACTGACTTTAAATTCCACTTATCTCAAAACAAAATGACACACTTAAGATAAGTAAAATATTTAGCGCCGAAGAAGGACTTTGGAAAGCAACATTTTGTGCACTCCCGCACGCAGCAAATTAAAAAAAAAGAAACAATTATCATCGGTCTTTTGCTTTGAAAGCAATCAGATAAAAAGCTTTTTCATTGCCTATGACTGTCAAAACGCGCGCCTGGGCTTACAAACAGGAGCTAACGAGCGGACATGAGTTTATACACGCTCCACGCATTAGCAGGTGAACCCGGGAATTAATTTGCCCGCCGGCTATAACGTGAGTCACGTGGTTTGGGGTTCATTGGTTGATACTGTCGCTGATATATCGTGTTTTCAAGATTATGGCCAGGAGCTTGCTATTATCTTGAAATAGGACGAAAAAATCGCCAAAAGTTATGACCGCAAAGAAATATTAACTAAGGAAACAAAATACCGCCATTTTGATTTCCTGATCGCCTGTCACGAAATTAATTTGATAAACGTAATCAACCTTTATCCTTGCAATCCTGTTTTTCTCCAAACTACTGTTCTGTTTTACTCTATATAACCTTATTTATATCCAATTAAGTTGTATATTGGGTGGTATTTAGCAATATAACATTTCCCTTCAATATTTGAGTTTACGCAAACCACGGCCGGGTTTAAGCCAGCCGATGGTAGCACAACTGATTCACTCACTGACTTTAAAAAATCCTGCAAGCAGCATGTTATTTGATCTCAAAGTTCCATCGAGTCCTACACATTGATAGTAAAAGCTTTCGTATCTTTGTTTTGCTTTTTCTATGAAAGCAATCAGATAGAAAGCTTTTTCACTGCCCATGCCTTTCAAAATACGAGCTCAGTTGAACTAGCGAACGGGCATGAGTTACAGACTCGTACCCAGTCGTCACTTATTTATTTCATTTGACGCGCGAAAAGGCGCTTGGGAAGGAGGGAGGAAAACTTCCCGTTTTTTCTCCGTCCTTCCCTTTATGCATCGCGAACTCACTAAATCCTTCCCATAAATCACAGCGCAAATGCAAAGAAGCGACTGGGTACGAGTCTGCATGAGTTAATGCACGCGTGAACCCGGGCACACACGTGAGTCACGTAGTTCGGGGTTAAGTTTAATAATTCAATATTTGAGTTTACGCATGTAAACTAACACAAATCTTTGAAAAACCCACTCATCTAACGAAAGTGGCATATTTAGAATAATTCAAATACTCAGTACATGTCACAACAAGAAAGACAGTTGATAAAGGTCGATAAACAAAATTTTGCGCGCTCCTGCACGCAGCACGTTATAGTTAGCAATTTTAAAATTGCTATCGTTTTTGTTTTCAAAGCTCCATCGATATACCTTTATAACAGAAACAAATTGATGTGCGGGGTGAAACTTAACCCTTCCTTATGTATTTGAAACTTATTTCCCCCAGTTTTCTCCCAGAGGCAGAAACGAAAAGTACCTCCCTAAGTGGATAAAAAGAGGCCCTTTTTAAAAGAACCATTTGTGAAAGACAATGTTAAATGTTTTGTGTGCCCAAAGCTCTTGTAAACACATCATGTTTTGCTTGCCGTAATTACATTTTTGTGGGCACGCGCGGGTGTCGCCAAGTGAATGAATTATCAGTTTTAAAACATGTACCGCCCTTGCAAGCGGCATGTATCAACTAATCTCGAATTCTTTAAACACTTTGTAAGTCTTTGCCTTGACCGCAAAAGAACTTGCGTTTGACCTGCAAAAGAACTTGCATTTTCGAAATAATGAAGGGACTGGACATGATCGTAGACTTTGTCACTGGTGTTTTGGTTTTGCGAGAAAAGCCAGACAACAAACAACAACAACAACAAATCAACACAAAACAACAATAAAAACAACACTGACAAAGGTATAACATCGCATTTTCCAATGCGCCAAGATTTAAGGCGCAAGCTTTGATCGCCGGTGAATCAGTACAACATTCACAAATGAAAAATTATATTGCTGTTTAATGACTTCCTATCTTATAAACATCTTTTGTCTGACAATCTCACGACTCTATGGCATATTTATCGCTCCCACCGCTCCTCCAGGTCTCTTCTTAAAACTGAAAGCAATTTCCGGCGCCGGGCCAACTTTGAAAATTCCGCCGAAAAATAAACCGCCAAAACTGTTTTCTTCACCAAACAAGGAATGTTTATAAAAACGCTTGGAATGGTGTTGAGCTGTTTTTCCATGATATCTGAAAGCTAATACAGTTTGAGTGAGTTTTTCGGTTAGCTTTTGGGAAAAGAATGTCATACCCCGAATTTACTATGCTTTTACCTTCCCGAAAATGCTTCCAGCTGACCTTCCATTTCGCACCCAAACCGATATTTGTTAATCCTCCGATGAGGCAACATTTTACTATAGAAAACTCTAGGTTTTTAACTTACTCATCTAATTTATTACGAATTTAAGAATTTTTGAGACCTTTAGAACCGCTTTCCACCTAAACCGTAAACGGTTCGTTATGGCTCTTGATCTTTCAGGCACTCTGGTACGTGCCGACCGCATTTCACCTGCTGATACTAAAAAAAACCCGGGTAAATAAACCGGATATTTATTTACAAATTCATTATACAAACGTCTTAGCGCTGGTGAAGCCAAAAACGGCCGCTTTAAAATCGGCTATTTATGTCTATACTTGCCGCGGAACTTCGAGTTCTTTCGCGGTCAAAGTACTAACAGAAATCAATTTGTCTGTAACCAGTATTAATTGGAAAAATTAAATTTCTTCCACACACAAGACAGTGAATGTATTTAAATGAAATATACTTAAATTTTTATTCACGCAAATTCGATAAATACATTACGCAAGAGTGAAACTGAAGTATTTAAACAAAACGTTTGTGACGAACTTAACTGACCTTAATAAATTTTAGTCACAACTTTCGAAGGTCACCACTGTCACAGACGAAAGGACGCATTAAAATTGCCTTTTTACTTTCTCTGTATCGGAACAAAATTCTAATCAAAACCATTTTCCGCGATCCTTAATTTAAACTCAACATCTCAACTGCTATTTTTATATTCTGCATAGAATTTGCATTGTTCATAAGCAGGATGGGTTCCTGTCCTAAGCATGACTTTCCAAATAAAAGATCCGACAGTCCGTGGATCACGCTTAAAACCAGTTAAAATAATTCGATTAAATTCTATAACGAATTTATTTGTTTTTTGTTTCCTACGTGCAAACTCTCATACAATTTCAAGACTTTTACATTTCTCTGTTACATATTCTGTGCATTTGTTTACGATTATCGTGTCAATATCAAGAATGATCAGCAGGCAAAACGAGGGCGGCTTCATGTAATCTATGCTTATGCTTACGTAATCCACGTATTAAATGCCGCTGGGGTCAGTGCAGCCGTGCACAGCATGCTGTGTGCGTGGTTTAAAACATGACTGTTCGTCTCAGCCCCCAAAATCCACCAGTGTTCACAAAAAATTAGATTTTTGCCGAAAAGCAAGAGGATATAAAAATTTAAATCGCTTTGCATGATTTTCGAACTCTTTGTTTTTAATATTTTCCCTTAATGTCACGAAATCTTCCATAATCTATTTCCAATTCCGTTCCCGGGGTGTCACGCAACCAAACACAAAGTCGCTGCAAATGCTCGCAAAGCTGAAAGCAAAACATTTAAACTAAGGAAGCAGCCCAAATCAACTAGTGGGAACCATTAAAATATTAAGGGCCAGCAGATGTTAGAGGCTCTTCTCCGAGGCAATCCATTCTTTTGTTGGAAGGAAAAGCTGTCAGCTCCACCAATGGCGACAGCACGTGGGTGAAAAAGAAAAACATCATGGCTTTATTTCCTTTATTCGTTTGCTTCCGCAATTGATCAGTATTTCATTTTTACCTTCCATAAGATTAAAATTAGGGCACATTTCCAAGTTTGCATCTGATTTTCAAATGCTTCTCGCACGGGTGTCACGGACTGATTTACATGCTCGTTGACTTTGAAAATCAGCCGAGTTTACAAAAATACACGGTTGAAGTGCAAGTTTGGGGAGCAGATAAATTTGTACCGACAACAAAATTTTGAATAAGAGCATTTTTACAGCAATATTTTCAGTTTCTGAGAAGTTTTTTTTTCTTCCTTATAAACGGCTACCAGGAACAGTTGAAGCGGGAATTCCCCTGTATGATTTAACCGGATGTTAAAACGCGATCGAATAAAAAAAAATTGGAATAAATATTTTTACATATTCACGGGTTCCTGATGTAGGCAAGTAAAAGTTTCCTTGGCCAAAATTTCCCGTGAAAAATTGTCCCATCCGTCATGCGTTTTATTTTTAGTCGAAAGTTCCCATGTTGCTGTAATATCACTAAGGATAATTTGAGATTCACGTGCGATATTATTTTACGACGGTAAAAATTATTTGAGATCTTTGTTGCAAATTCTCTGGCGAACGCTAGTTTTATGATGTTATGCCAACAAATTTAACAATTTGTTAAGGTTATTGCCAAAAAACCGAAGTAATTCACGAGCGTTTGGGAAGTCGATACAAGTCTAGTTGCCAAAGCAGGTCATTAAAAATTCTCTCGCCATTTATTTGTCTAATTATAGACGTGGTATGGTAAAATGAAAAGCTATGAATCATAGTGCAATATTACCCGTCCGAAAGTTTTGTTGCCCATACGGTCTAACGAATTTCAGGAACTAGAGCTGAACCGGACAACCTTAGAACGAATTTGAACACGTTCTCATTTTGCCCTTGAAGTTCGCGTGGCAGAAGAATCATGTTTTCATGTCACGTTTGGAGCGGACCGGAAACTTACTAAAACGCATTTTGATTGGTTAAAATAACAATACAGATCTCGTGCATCCAATCAGAAAGGCGGTCGTGCGATATTTGGTGGCATTTTGCGGGTTTCGCGCTCGATCAAACTCCGATATCGTTTATAACAGATTACTTCATTCGTAAGCGGTCATATGAATGTCATTTGCAATACAGTTAACTTCCATCGAGAAGAAGAACAGTTGAAATCGCATATCTCTTGCCACTTTTGTGCAGGCAAGCATGTTTGACACATGTAAAGGAGCAGATATGGAAGAAATCGGCTTCACCGAGAAACCTCTTCAATGTAGCCGTTGCATTTGTTTGGGTTCAACGAACTTTTCGTGCAAAACGAACAAGTTGGAGCTAAGCAGGAACACGAACGAGACTTCAACAACTATGTGGATCGCTTCAGAGAAGGCCGGCAAGGAAATGATTCCAAACACAGTCTGTGAAATCGGCCGAACGATAGGATCTGGAGGATTTGGAACTGTTTATGAAGCAAGTTTGGAAGGCAAAAAACTCGCTGTCAAAAAAATGCACAGAAACGTTAAAAATCCTCACGCGCTCTACGAAAGTGTCCAAGCAGAGAAATTGGCTCTGCCGTTGCGACACCCGAACGTTGTACGGACTCTCGCTGTTTTTGAACGAGAAAACTTGGAAGATGTGTGGATTCTGATGGAATTTGCCGGTCATAGGACTTTGCAGTCTATTATTGACGATGACCGCGAAATATTGGACACCGCGCGGCGCTGTCAGTTCATACATGACATTGCTTGTGCCCTGAAATTTGTCCACGAGAACAATCTAGTGCACTTGGACTTAAAACCTGCCAACGTGATTGTAAATCACCAAGATGAGTGTAAACTGGGCGATTTTGGGTGTTGTCAAAGCGTTGAGCTGACGGCAAAAGACGAACTGTCTCTGCCACCTAGCCCTGCGCCAAGTCCCAAGAGTTTACTTACAGGAACTTTTGCGTACAGAGCTCCGGAACTGTTAAAAGGCGAGCTACCGAGCAATAAAGCGGACATGTACTCGCTTGGGATCTGCTTATGGCAGATGCTAACTCGCGAGCAACCTTACGGACTGGAAAGTCATTTTGTTGTTATTTTCGGTGTTGTCGCGCATCACTTGCGTCCATCCTTAGAAAATTTGCCGCCAAGTACGTCAAGCGAAAAAGCTACTCACTCGTATATTGGACTGATGAAATCGTTGTGGCAGGCGAGCGCGATCGACAGACCTACTGCACAAGAAGTTTTACAAACTGTGAGCGACATTAATTCCACGTGAGTTTCCGACAGCAAGAACGGAACTTGTTCAGAACTTTCTATTTTAATATACGCAGGCGATCGGATTTGCGTGCGGGTGGCTCTTCCAGTGAAAATTGTATTTACTACATGACTTTTCTATTTATTTTTTCCAAAAAATTCTCTCAATTATTTAACAAGAATCGGAATTGGAAATTGTATTTCCGCAGTTGGGAAAAAATTTTCAAGGTCAATGGATTTGACCGGTTCGTGTTGAAATTCCGTGTATGTTGTTGTTTTTTTGATGCTGTCACGGCGACAAATTAACATAAATTTGCAAATTTCATTTACGACTCAATACAAAGCCATTTACGTACATCGTACCTTTGCCAGAAATGTGTTTTCGCTAAAATTCGCAAAAGCTCCATTTCCTGATAGAAATTAGGTTCGGGTAAACAACTTGTGCATTTTGGGGGTTTATTTTACTTCAAAAGTACTTCCGTGACCAAGGGGCTTATGTTTTTGAAAACTTCCCATCACTCAGAACTGCTTTCTCATCCTGAAGTGGACTTTTTATAGATTCAGTGCAAATACGAGATAAAGGTATTATAGTTTCCATGGCGATTTTCATGGAGCGATTTTGTAATGAGTCGTAAAGTGGGAATTGCTTTATTCGTTGCAAACGGCATAATCCAGTAATTATTTTTTCAAAATTTTAATATAAATGGTCAACAAAACTACGTTTTTTGTTAATGTAATTTTTGGTGGTATTTGGTCTCGCGAAACGTTTTTATCGCAATTTTAAATTAAATGATTGTTTCTTTTTTTTAATATCCTTTTGATTTTAAATCCAAATATGGTAAAAAAAAAATTCACCTTTCAGGATTGGTCATGAAAGCTCAGACAGATTGTTGCTTGTAGTAACTACAAAATTCATAAGCTGAACTGTGTTTGAAAAATAATATTTCAAGAAGATTGTGTGTTTAATATATTGTATAAAGATGTATATATTGGAATCAATGAAGTCATCCTTTAATTTCAGTTATTAAAAAGGATGGTGAGAAATAATATTGTAAATTTTTATCATAAATGTATATAAGAAAAGAGATTTATTTAAAGATCTTTGAATTTTCCTTTTGGTAATGTTATAGTTAAGCAAATAGTGAAATCGAATTTATAATAAAAATAAAGAAATATAAAAAATGGTAAATTGCAAAAGAAAAGACTGTACAAAATATACAAAAAGTACACAATAAAGTTGAATGTTAAAAAAAAAATCTTGCAAGAATTTTATTGATGTAAAAAGTGTATTTCTGACATGAATATATCAACTTAGCAAAAATGATGCCCTTATAATTCCTTCCATTGACCATTGCTGCATGCATTAAAACAAGACAAAAATTTAAAGTGCAAGGAATCTTGCTTGTTGAGGATTATTTTCAGTCAGTTTATTCAGACTTTGAATGATCTGAACCCAGCAATTATGTCAGGTTTTAATTGTGATTAGTGTACGTGGGAAACGTCATGATCAGTATTAGTTCCAGTCCTGTATTACATTACATCACATTTTCCTTGACCTTTAAAGTTAACTAAAAATAAATTCTTGACCTTGGTCAACCCAGGGAGCTGGGCATTGTTAACAATCAGGGGATTCTCATGCATGCATCAACTGTCACATGCACACCATTTTGTTCAAGGTCAAAGTCTCCAGATTTTCTCACATTGTAACTTGTGAAATAAGCAAAACCATGTACAGTTCACTCTCTCCAAGACACCACTTTCATAAGCAACCATCTTTATGAAATTCTGGGTGTTAACCATTTCTTGGGAAAAATCCAGTTGGGTTGACCGTGGAATAATGGTAAGAATTCCTGTAAAATCAGCATTCCAACCAAAACAGCTGAAAGAGATGTTGCTTGCCATTTACAATTTCTTTTCTGGTTTTAGTTTTTCCTTTGTTATAAGACTGGAACTGATAAAAATGGTCAAACAGTAAGAGATATAATTTCAGCCAGTTCGTACCAACTGGAATTGTAGGACAATAAACCAGAAAATCAACCGTACCATTAATGTTTTGCTTTCCAACCAATAATACCGGTTTTCTTGGCTAAATGGTAAGCACCACTTAAATGCTGGTCTATAAATACTCTCGTTTTATAGTGACCATTTCCCATAAATGACCACTTTTTCTCAAGTACCAAGGATCGAATCTTTGTAAAACAATACCTCTCATAAAGCAAGGGTCACGTCCTGGTTATCTGATAGTGAGCTTGGGCCGCTTGTGGATTGTGCTGAGTAAAATATGCTTATGCTTGTTTCACAGTCAAGTGAACAGTAATAATCAGCCTTGCAACTCAAAATATTTCCCTGAAACTCAATATATGTACATACATTAATACATATACATACATCATTGCCTTATTTATGCTCGAGGTCCTGGAGTTTGTTAGGCTCCTAGCTTAAGTAGCTAATGAGTCGAGTTTAAAAATAAAATATTTGTACAATACATTAAAAAATATAAATAAATGAATAATTAAATTGTAAAATTCAATAATAATAATATAGCTATTTGCATCTAAAAGGGAGGGTATATACATCTAAAAGAAAGATCATGAAAACAAAATTCAGCACCCCTTGTAAAACTTATGACATGATCTGGATGTGGGATAAGGGTGGGCTGATACCCATACCAAAGTAATCTATACCACAATATTTGAATATATTTATTGAAAAGTCATTGATAATGGAACGTAATAATAATATTAAAACTTTTGATGTCTCAATTAACCCTGTCACTCCCAGAGCCTGTTTATGGAGACATGTAGTGTAGTTCTAACTTTTGAGTCTGTTGACAAAATCCTATGGTGTGACCATGTAAATGAACCTCTTCGGCAGTACCTTTGCATGGTAATTACCCTGCTTGTAGAGTCTCCTTTGATCTTTCCGATTTTTCTTGGAAGATCAAAGGAGACTCTGCAAGCAGGGTACATGGTACTATTTGTTTTTCAATATTTTACAAAATAAAAATTTGGGATTTAAAATATTGTTATCATTATACAGTAGACTTGTAAAAACATTCAAGTATCATCCTACCCAAAAATCAAAATTCAAGAAAAATCCCCCTCCCAAATTTTTTTAAAATATTAAAAAAGAAATGGTACTATGCAAAAGTACTGCTGAATAGGTTTCATTTGAATGCTCACACCATATATATTGGATTTCATCAACACTTGTCATGGATTTTGCTATCTGCTAGGAAATGGACTTTGGAAAGTACCAAATACCCTAATACCCATCATGCAATTAAAACAAAGAATCCTTTGGTAAAAAAATTCTCAGCCATAATAGATGATGATCTGAGGCATCATTCTGAGCCTGGTTGTTGAATGCAGTATTAAGATAATATTATTCATGATAAGCATAAATTTAATTAATTTTTGTAACTTAACAATACAGACTCCTGTAATTTTTTGCCTGCTTTCAATTTTTCCCATAACTGCTTTCCAGTGATGGATCACACACCTATAGCATACATGTACACTTATTGTGAGTAGCTACACCGGGACATGACATCCCAGGCAATCCAATAGTTTGCACACTATTGAATCCAGTTTTTCGTCTGGGAGCGGGGGAGGGGCGGAAGTGGAGTAGATAACATATTTACAGTGAAATTTAGCTCTAAGCTGGACACCTTTGGGACAGAACAAAACAAATAAATTGAAAAATTGAATTTTCACAAATGTGTGACACTTATTATAAACACAAATTTGAGGGACTGGTCATTAATTAGAAAGGGAGAGGGCTGGTGCAAATTGGGGGAGGGCCACTATTTTTATGGAGCCCATAAGGGAAGGGTTACCAGAATTTGAGCAAGCATTTGAGGGAGGGTCACATGTATTTGTGTATTTCTGTTTGCCCATTTATATTAGATGTTAAAAGTGGAGATACTTTCCTCTGAATTGCAGTTTTAACTACTGTTACTGCGGCTCTGTCTAACCTGCACTTATGGAGTCCTCCCAAAGGCAGCCGGAAGGCAGACACATCCCAGTCCCAACCCATGGTCCAAACAACACACACACACACACATATTAAAACAGTACATTAAAATCTCTTCAGCTCAGCTTAGGGGAGAGTTGAACACGGTCCTAAGGGTATCCACTACAAAGACATACAACTTGCGCTTTGCACGGGTTTTGCACGTCGCTCTGCATCCGTCCCGTGGGCACTCGCGGGTTTCCCGTGATCCTCCAGTGGTTAACCTGGGACTGGATCGAAAAACAAAATGGCGGAGGAGGGGGATTTAGATGAGCTACAACAAATTACTGGCTCTCCATGCGACGAGATCGATCCTGCAGAACTGTTTGCAAGCCACAGTGGTCTAAGAGATGATCAAAATCATGTGTATGACAAGGGTTCAGGTTCTGAATGCGACTCCGAGCACGAAGAGCACATTGAATTGTTTTCTTCAGAAAACGAACATTCGGATGGGTTTCCCAGCCTCGAAGGGTTTCCGTATGGTACCACTCCGCCAAGAGATGTTAGAAGGCAGAAAGAAAAGTCCAGAAAGGGAAAAGAAAAGGTGCAAGGGTTTATAAAGAGCCCTTTAAGTCGCGATTACGGAACTAATTCATCTGAGAAAGCGGAGGTGGACAGACGCAAAAAACGAGGCTCGACTCAGCTGACAGCAGAACGAGCGTTCCAAAGAAAGCTGAAGAGAGGCAGTGTTGATATTTCTTTTAATGTAAACTTTGATAGTGGCTTTCATTTGCCAGATGGTGCAAAATCCTTAGAAATTCCCAGCATAAAGATCGAATCAACAAGTCGTTTCATGTCACTAGACTGCGTTTGCGAAGACTCTACTGACAGTTGTACTCGTGAAAATATCACTGGACCCATGCCGATTAAACGGACGATATCCCGAGGCCATCCGAAGGCTACTCGCTCCGAGTCTGATCCTCGGAGCTCATCATCTCGGAATTACCTCAATCCATATTGTCCAGAGGCAAGAATGGACTTTTACAGAACGTTTTCTCTTTTGATCAAGCTTGGTTCACTGGCTCATAATCAACAAGAAAATCAAAAACAGCACATACTTGGCAGTAGTGTGGAGAGGCAGAGCTCAGAAGAGAACAAGAAATGGCAGGTTGAGTTGTCGCAAGCACTATGGCTGGAGTTACAAGCATGGCACGCGAACAGGACTATGGAGGAACAAGATTTGCATTTGATGAGGGCACGTGCTAATGTGGAGGAAGTATTAGATGAAGTCATCAAATTTAAGGTGAAAAATCAATGTTTGGACACAAAGATGTTGGCTGATAAAAGTGATTCAAATGCTCAGGATGGAAATGGTGATCAATCTGTGAATGATTTGAGTGTCAATGCTAGCAGCGACAAAGAAGCAAATCTTGAAAACTGTCAGTCAAACACAGTGGTACAATCACATGCCAGTTTCTCTGCTTTTAATACTTGTGAAAGAAATCAAACAGAAATCATTGATTCCTTACACACCCAGAAGGAAGAAAATGCCATAACCCAAACAAATGAACAGTTAGCTTCATCCAAGGCAGATGACAGTGTTGAAAGTACTATCTCAAATTCTACAGATTTGAAATCTCTAAAAAGCAGATTGCATTTGGACTTGAGCAAAAAAAGTCAGGTTCATTTACTTAGAGAAGCAGATGTCAATCAGTGCAACCAAGGTTTAAAGGATCGAACATGCTGTCAACTGAAAGCTGCTATTGAGCAAGTAACAGAACTTTTTGAAAAGGTTGAAAGGCTGGAACATCTTTACCCAACTCGCAAGTCTCTTGGAGAACAAAACCCGAAGTATAAAAGTGAGGAATTCATCCGAAATTTTGAAACAATGTGTTTGTGGTTGAATGTGACGGGTGAGTTATACCACAAACTGCATTTGATGGCAAAGTTTGTTGGTGTGGATCCGACCGACACTGAAACATGGGAGGATTGGTTGGACACTGGTTTAGGCAGATTAGGTAAGTACTGTACACGCATTTGATCAGAACATCGTTGATTTGAGTTCTAGTTCCTACACCATGAGGGAGCCTATTCTTGGTTTTCACATGACGTCATAAAAATTAAAAAATCTAAACTATACATCCTACAAAGCTGTTTCTAACATGGTATGTGGATACAAGTATTATTAATCTTTCACAGAAAGTTTCAGGTTTTCACGACGTTTTGCTTCAGATTTACAAAGGTTTTAAATGTGTCACGCAATTCGTCACGCTATTACAGATAAGCCGTGAAAATAAACAAAATTGAATCAGCTAAAAGTTATTGTTTGCATTATAAGTGCTTATAAGCCGAGTTAATGGAGCTTATAACAAATACAATATGTTTTGATTTGATTTTTGGTGCAATTAAGACTTTGAATTTTTGGCCGCCATCTTTGTGCCCCTGAGTGGAGCACAAAGATGGCCACTCCATACATTTCTTACTAAAAATGTCTAATACTCGTTCGCCTATAACTCTTGAACGAAATGCTTTGACGCTTCAAAATTTGGCCAAGATGTGTAGTTTTAAACTCTCTACAATTCCATAAATATTTTGGATTCGAAATCTATTGTTTAACGCTTCTGAATTTGGATATGACGTAAGTGAAAGCCAAGAATGTGGTTTCCTCTGGGCTTCCTCACCACTAAATTTTATATTAATGTAACTGTTTTCAATATATGGCAATAAACTTGACTTGAACCATGTGTATGGTTGGTACCTGTGTATGGTCCGAAAAACCTAACAAAATGCTGGAACTAACCCTGTGATGGACTGGTACCCCATTTAGGGGGAGAAGCAGTACTCCCAGACTCTTGAGGCTGTAGAAACTGGTTCTTAATATTTCACTCTATCCACCTCCTTCCCTATTCATTCTGGTCTCCTCCCCTGCCCCCCTTACGATGAAGCAAACTGTTTTCAAACTTCAGGTCACTGTCCTCAACAATAGAATCATACAAAGGAATAAAGGGGCTAGCTTAACCCTTTAGAAAGTTTCTAAAGAAACTGGTGTCGCATCATTCAATGGGGAGTAAAACATAAAAAATTGATTTTATCAAAACTGCGTTCAAAAAGGAAAATGGCTACAGTAAATAGGAAAGTGCACTTCGTTTCAGAAGGAGGTTATCTTCTGATGATGAAATCCAAACCCGAGGTCGCCTTCGTGATGGAAGCATAACGCAAACACCACAACATGCACACAAACATGCAAACCGGGAAAGAAGATGCAATAGAAGCATTCTACATGTTAATGTAATTTTTATATAGAAATATCTTTTAAAGGGAAAGAATTTATTTTTTACAAATAAAGTTTGATAAAATCACAATGAAGCTAAAAATCTCCTTTTCACGGATGGCTGATTACAACTTCTACCTCGCGACATCACGTGACAATCTCTCAAAAGGAGACTGTCAGATACTGGAAATAGAATGATAAGGGGAGCCAAAAACTGAAAAAATTCTGTATTATATTTTGAATTACACCTTAACATTATGTACAATCCGGCCTCAAGAGTCCTCGTAGGCCCGAAGAGGATAAATAGTAAGTAAGTATTATGTACAATATTTGTTTACAAACATTAGTTTTAAACTATAACATTTTTACAGTTACAATCATTTACTATGCATTGTATATTAGTGTCAGCCCCCGAAGAAGCTTTGTTTTGCAAAGCAAAAATTATATTGGGCACTATTATATTTCACTTTAATTTATTTTGGTAATTAATTTATGTTCAAGTTTTTCAGTTGTCGGCTCCCCTTATCATTCTATTTCCAGTATCTGACAACCTCCTTTTGAGAGATGTCATGAGGTAAAAGTTGTAATCGGCCATCTGCGAAAAGGAGCTATTTAGCTTCATTGCAATTTTATCGAACTTTATTATTTTGTAAAAAATAACTTCTTTCCCTTTAAAAGATAATATTATTACTAAATAAAAATTACATTTAGAATGCTTCTATTGCATTTTTGTTTCCAATTCTGTGCATCTAAAATGCTAATTTATGCTTCTATCACGAAGGCGACCTTGGATAAGTTTGGATTTCATCATCGAAAGCGGTTCCAAGATGACCTCCTTCTGATGTATTGCGAAGTGCGCTTTCCTAGTAAAGAGATAAAAAAGCTGATGTTTTGATCGCCAGTCCTTCATCACTGCAGTCCAGGTGTAGACCAATCGGTCATTGGATATTGTTTGACCAAATTGCTAAAATGTCCAACTTATTTTACAATGTGCTTAGACATATAGTGTCAGAGTATGATATAGCTTTTGTCTTGGAAGTCTTACAAAGCCATCAAATTTGCTTCCAAAACCACCTTTCTTCCAATAACATTCAGCTCACTTATGATTGACTTTGATGTTTTTCTTCAGATTATGTATGTCCTTCATCAGTTCAGTGCCAAGAAGACATTGGTGAAACTTGGTCATCAAATGATGATGATGATCATGATGATGATTATGATGATGAGAGTCAAAATGATGACGAAAACGAGAAACCGGCTAACAGCACACCCTCGTCTCCACAAAGAACAATGTCCTATGAGTCACAAACAAGCACACCTTCAAGACCTTCGAGAACTGGCAGCAACATATCAGCCTTCGTCTGGAGCTCTACATCACGGTACAGACCTTTTGCTGACCATAGCATCAAGAAAATGGGTTTGATAAAACTTGGAAAGAGATTGGGGGACATTTTAGGCACAAGTATGATCAAGGCTAGGCAGGCATTGGCTCCTCCAGCCTCTTGCTGCACCAGTGACGAGTGTCAATGTAAGACTGCTGTGTTTGACCAGAGGAAGGTGTCTATAAACTACTTAGAAGCGCTCCTGAATGGACAGAGCGAGGAATTCACTCAATCATCGTGCAGTTGTCATCCTCACAGTACAGTGTGTAGTGCCCCAGGAGATCGAATCTGGAGTGAGGATCTCAAGGAAAGCGGTCTTCCTTCGTTCCGCTCATTATACCTGTTTTTGTGTCGTGTCCTTCTGGATATAATCCATGAATGTTTGCGTTTGAGGCTGCAGCATCGACCCAAAGGAGAGCCATCTTCTTTGAGTGTCAGACAGGTAGCTACTCTATTTTATACAACCAACTGGCATGAGATTGTTTTGGTTTAATTTGTGTTTTGAGAACAACTTGTAGTTGTACAGTAGTACCCTTTTAGGCATGTTAGAATATACATGTATTTTAGTTAGAATGCTGTACAGATCAGACATTAATTATTACTGTACCATTTACAATCCAGTAATTACTAGATTGCATCTGAACCATATATAATCCACAACATCTGTACCACTTTTGCGGCTGTCAAAAGTAGCAGTCTCTCAGCCAAAATCACCACCTGCTTTGTTGTGTTGGCTGGCTACTTTGCTTGACAGTTCTTTAGAGGAGAAGGCATTTTTTTTTTAAATATCCAGTTACTTTCCATAGTCAGTTGACTACTTGAAACTTTTCTGACAATCCTACACTTTGTTGTGTAATAAGGGCTACCGGTATATATAGTGGAAGAGTGCATGATGGGAGGAGCTACATTGTCAAGGCTTAGTTCAATATGACTGTTGCAGAGAGTAATGTCTTGTGAGCTTCTAACAGTTAAACTTACAGTATTTGATTGACATGCAGTAGAACCTCTACTTTGGGACACCTCTATTAAAGGGACAACTACATTAATGGGACATTTCTTCTGGTCCCATCCAGCCAAACACTCAAGACGTATAATCTTTGTAATTATCACCTCTGTTAAGGGGACACCTCTCCTGGTCCACACTCATACAATAGGGACATCTCTATTAAAGGGACTTCTCTATTAAAGTGCCCATAACAATTTTTTTTTATTTTCTTATCTAAATCTAAACGTCACGTAATGAATGTCTGCGGAAAAATTTTTTGATTTCTGCAAAACATTAATTTTTTATGATTTTTTAAAGTCTTCGAAATCCTATTTTTTTGTGGTCGACCTGCCCCACTGATAAGAATGGCACAGGCTCATAATAAGCCCGCATGATCAGTCTGTGACGTAGGTTCAGGAACCTTCTTTCTTAGAAATATTCTTCTCGGGGTCAGATATGTTGTTACAGTGTGCTGTGACACATCTTTCAGGCATTTCGGCGAGAATAAAAAAAGTCTGCTCATTTACAAGTGAGATGGGAGTAAGTCTCGATCACGCATTCCTGAACCTACTTCACAGGTTCCCGTCCGACCGAGAGGAGATTAATGCAAATGGTGGACCAAAATGACAGCAAATTTCGAAGACTTTAAAAAAATCATAAAAAATTCACGTTTTGCTGAAATCAATTTTTTTGCACAGCCGTTCATTACATGACATGTAGATTTAGATAAGAAAAGAAAAATTTTATTTTTTTCCAAGAGGGCACGGTAACGAATCCTGCAATCTGATTGGTTCTTAGTGCGGTAAGGATTTTCCTATCTCAGCCCATGGTCATGGTAACGCTTTTGTGAGTATTATAAAGTGATTTGAGAGACAGAGGAAAAAAAATACTTAAAGTTATTTACTGGCTTAGGGTCGGTCCATAAAGTGAAAAACTGTGACCTTGGTCTTGTGGTCTTGAAAATGCTGCCTGAGGCCAAAAACCTCAGGCAGCATTTTCAAGACCTCAGTCACAGTTTTTCACTATACGGACCTCCCAGCTGGCAAATAACATATAAATCTTTATGGGCCCTTTAAGGGGACTCTTGTCCTGGTCCCAATGGTGTCTCCTTAATGCATGTTCCACTTTATAAAGACATGTATGTCTTTCGAGAAGAGCTTTGGAAGTAAACATCATAGCTACTTGTTCGCTTATTATTTCCTTGACAGCTGTTACGAGAGTGCAAGGATGTGTTGCTGGGCGGGGTCCTTGTCAAAGACTACTACCTTGATCTTGTGGATGGAGTTGCAAACTCGGAAGAATCAAGCAAGGAGAACACTGAAAGTGATATTGAAGGGTTTGAACAAGATCTTCAGAGTTTACTTCAGGTGCAAGTCACACTGAATATTATTTTGTATATTAATTTTTTATTACTGTACAGGTCTGAAGGTAATGAGTTTTATTTTCTCAAATCTAATCTTTCTACCATGGCCATATTTTTTTGTTTCAACCACTTGATAATGTTTCCTAAACTCTTTAACTCCCAAGAGTGCCAAACATCAAAATGAAAGAAAATCCCAAATTTCATTTTGTTTAATATTGAAAAACAAATGGTACAATGCAAAAGTACTGCCAAAGAGGTTTCATTTGAATGGTCACACCATAGAATTTTGTCCACAGACTCAAAAGTTAGAACAAATGGTACCATGCAAAAGTACTGCTGAAGAGGTTTCATTGAAATGGTCACACTATAGCGTTTTGTTGACAGACTCAAAAGTTAGATCTACTACAGCCTGTACAAGTCTCCATAGAGGTTTCATTTGAATGGTCACACCATAGGATCTCCGCCTATATTCTGAGGCTGAGGTGTCAATGTCAATCACAAATCCCAGTGGATTTTGTTTTCTCCTTAACCAATTTATTTTTTTTTTGTGTGAAATAATTTGTTTCTTCTGAGTGGAAGAAGAAGAATTTTTGCTCAACATTTTTTGTTGTTGTGTTGGTCACAAGGAGAGCTTTAACTGTGACTTTGGAGAATCCTGTTTAGATTATGAAAATGAAATGAAATTTATGGTACATTTAGTTATTTTTATCTCGACAGGTTTATTTTGAGTACCTTCACAATGTGATCCACTTGGTGCAGAGGCTTCCTCAGGCTTCTAAAGGACTCAAGAACATTCTTGAAGAAGAGTGGAACTTTGTGAGAAGACACTGTCGTCACATAAGAGGAGGAGAAGTTGAAGGAGGAACTAGATTTTGGTGAGTCGAGTCACACACACATTTCAATCCCATGATGCTACACGCCAATTCTATTTTTAGAATCTGGGCAGAACACTATTCATGATGACTGAGTGACATTTATTTATATATTATTTTTATATTATAATCCGCAAAGCTGTTGGCATGAAAGCGGATATATTAAATACAATGTAAAATAAAATAAAAGAAAAGAAACTGACAGGTGTTGCGTGTGCATTAATTGAACTACTTCACAAGTTCCATGGTGACCATCTCCTTGAACTTAGCAAGGGTGGGGGCCTCAAGTATATTGTTAGGGAGCAGGTTCCACTCCTTAAGTGATCTTGTTATAAAGCTGAATTTACGGGTGTTAGTAGAGCTATACAGGTTGATAAATCTCTTAGGATGTGAGGAGCGCGTAGAGCGTTGAGATGTAGGGAATGTAGGAATGAATTAGTCAGAAATTATTATTCTGACAGCACAGCATAGAGGCTCGCTTGTCCTCAAGGGACAACTCAGGACTATTATTATTTTAAGGTTTTGGCGCGAGATATTTATCATTCTAGGTCCGTCAGTCTTCTGCAACGTTATCTTTTTATCTTTTTCGTTTAAGTTTCAGTTAGGTTAGATAATGTAATATAGCAAAGTATCTGGAAATGTTATCATTGGTCAGTTGTACCTTTGTCATTAAGGTCCAGTACGTGCCACTGCAATTTTTATAGGAGGGGGGTATGTGTTTCCACATTTTTTTGGCCACATCTAAAGGGTGGTTTTAAGTGTATTTTCGTATCTGGCATGTAAATGTTAATGATCATAGATCGATTTCCTACTTCTACTTCTACTTTTAGTTATTAATTCACAAAGGCAGGGGCTATGATCAATGTACATGAAATCAGTGCGGGTGGTTAATAATGTAAAAATTTACTATGTTAAATGTTAATGGTGCAGTATTAAACAACTGACCTACTGATAATAATATGTTAATATATTTATTTTTAGCGTGATGGCATCTGGCTTGTTGGAATCTACTGGTGATTTTGTGGAGTCAGAGTTGGATCAGAGTTGTTCTGATCTTCATAACAATACTGATCAAAGTGATGATCTCAGGTACATACAATATATATGTATATCCCAAGGAACTGGGAAGCAGGGACCAGGAAATGGAAGCAGGGATGGTGTAGTGGTGGGAGCACTTGCCTCCCATCAGTGTGGCTTGGATTCGATTCCCAGATTCCGACACACGGGGTCATAATGTGGGTTGAGTTTGTTGTTGCTCTTGTCCTTGCTCCGAGGGTTGTCTCTCCTGGTCCTCCGGTTTTTCGTCCCTAATCAAAAACTAACATAATTTTCCAAATTCCAATTCGATCTAGAATTCAAGGGCCATAGGTTTGTCAGTCGTAAGACTGTTACATGTAAGTGTCACCCTTGTTAAACAAAGTCGATTAATCTATTTAGTTTTAGAAAAATATTAATGACCTTTATGAGATAGCATAAAGGGCATGGCAAGCAGGGCATTCTGGTCCCCTGTGCCCCCACATATACCATTGGTTGCATCTAAGTTTGGGCACATGACAAAAAAGACATGTTGCATGATTGATCACTTAAAAAGTTTGGTAGCTCATTATGCAAACTTTTGTGCTCAAACTAAGCCAAAGTGAGTTGTTTGTTACTGTAGCTTGAATGAAACTGAGCTAAAGTTCTGTGGTAAAAATAAATGTTTTTGTAGCGAGTTTACTTTGCAGGCATGTTTTCAGGGTTCAAAATTTATTTGTTTGTATATAGTTGTTCTTATTTCTATTTTATTTGGTTCCAAGCCATAACTTGTCATGCTGATTTCCTTTTGTTTTGACAGACGCAAAGTTCTGGAAGCATGCAGAGGATTTAAACACCTGTTCAATGAGGCCAGAGAAAGAGCATCCAAAGCTCTTGGCTTTACAAAGAAACTTAGAAATGATCTGGAAAATGCTGCAAAGTTCAGTATTGATGTACCAATGTATGAACTGCTGACAAGATTGGAGGCTAGCGGCCATGTACAGGTGGGTATTAAGGCCCGGACACAAGGTGCAACGTTCTTGCAACGTTGTGTGCAACAAGATGCAAAAGATGCAATTTGTTGCGCATAATGTCGCAAAAGTAGAACTTGATTCAACTTCTGCAACTGTTGCGCGCAACATTGCACTGTGCATCTGGGCTTTCAGTTACAGCATTTTCAGAATTGAATGATTGAGATGGATTATTTACAATTTATGGTCTTCACAGTGGAACATGGCTTTACAACCAACCTTGTAATAGAAATAATAAAGAACCAACTTTATTTCCAACGAACGTAACACATTTCAGTTGGAAAAGTGAGAAACCTGTGCCCCTCAAATACTAATTAAAAAGATTATAAGCAAAGTTAAGATTATAAGTTACAATTTTTTGGGGGGAAGGAGAAAGCACTTTCTTAGCTGATAAACTTTGTTAATCAATATAAATGGAAAGAATGTCACTAAAAAAATGAATTTTGCCATTTAAAAAATTGAATCAAAACTGAAATTAAAGATGAATACTTACAGTCCGTACTGCGCAATCTCAGCCCTGCAATGTTTGTGAGTCTCACACAAAGGAATGTTTAAAAACCAAAATGCAAATTATGGGACAAACTTAGTACCTTTTTCTTCATTATTAACGTCAGATATCCTAGCCAAACAATAATAACAAGTAGAAGAACCCCAGCGTTTTCCCAAACCAACGTGTCAGCTCATCAAGCATTTGTAAACACAACGGTCATAATGGCGGACTCGATTTACTCCCATTTACTCCATGTATGCTATTACCGAAGTGTAACATCTACAAAGTAAAACCACAATTAACTTGCATAGTTGATAAATAAAGAAAGATGGTAAATGTTAAGCTCGGTAATGAAAATAGGAAACTCGAAGATGTTATGTTTCTTGGCGGAAAAAAAAACACATTAAACCCTTAACATTAAGATGGCATTGCTTTAAGACAAAGGGCATTGCCTTAAGACTTAAGCCATCACCTTAAGACAAACCCTTAACATTAAGATGGTATCGTGGGATGAAGAAAAAAGAACACAATGCTTTTGACATTGCTGATCCTTGCAGTATACAGGACACATGTCATACATGAACATAGCATATGGCCTAACTCAACACAAGTTTCTAGTAGCTCAGTGGTTAGAGTATCTGATCTGTGTGTGAACCTAGTGTATGGCCTAACTCAACACAAGTTTCTCGTAGCTCAGTGGTTAGAGTATCTGATCGGTGTGTGGAAGGTCTTAGGTCCGATACCTGTCGGGAACTTTTTTCTTTGGAGAACTGTTAAAACTGTTTTCATCTGACATTATTTTTGAGACGAAAAGTTACTTTTTGACAAATAATATTGTTATTTTTCAGGTTGTAGCACGGCATACTGCTGGACTATTCATGTTTGTTCCAAAAACAATGATTAAGAAAAAGTGGTTAGTATATCAAATTATGAATCATAGATAATTACTGGTGGGTAAACATTCATTTCTTTGAAAATTGTGGCATCCAGGAATGAAAGGTTATTCCCCACTCCAGAAACTTGGAAAAATACCATAATCCTCTTTAAAGTGCAGGTTTGGGTGGTGCTTGATGTAAGCCTGATTTTTCCAATTTCTTTAATTTGTTTTCAGCACGAACTGCACGTGCAATGCTTCAACTTCTTGGCAATTTGGATACAATGCTCATTAATTTTGTATATGAACACACAATACACCGAATGCAAATATGGCCGTCGGGCAATTTTTTGTTTGGTCAAGTTTTCGGAGAAATTAATGATATCACATAAACAAGTGCTGCTAAGTGTATCATCTTGCAAAGTTTGAGTGTTTTTGGTTTAATGGTTTCAAAGTTATGGCTCACTGAAATTGTAACCATTTGTATGAGAAAAGACATTCTATCCTCACTAGCCTCGCTTTCATATTTTTCCCAAAATTTGATTGCCTATAACTTCTCCTAAAATAACAACATGGCCTTGAAAATGCACACAATGACTTATTTTGACCTGATCTTTATCATTATTCAATTGCTTTTCTTTTTTTGAGAACCTGTCCAAACAAAAAATTGTTGGACGGCCATATTTGCATTCGGTGTATGCTAAATGTACGTTCTAGCGTTGCTACATGTACTCTGAATTCCATTGTGCCATTCTAACAAAGGAGACTTGAATAATTACACCCCGGTGAGGCTGAGCCTGCACATAAAAGATTATTATGGTATTTTTTGGAGTGGCCTGTGGTAGGGTATTGCCTAACCTAGTCCCCATTTTTTCCATTTTTCTACCTGCATGACATCGAATCCTGCCAACTTGCGGCTGTCAGAGTTTGTAAATGCTATCATTTAAAGATTAGAGTTCGTTTAAGGGACATCTCCAGTTGAATGAATTTGCTTAACAGACCTACTTGTATAAAATTTGTCATGGAAAGTTGCATTTGAGAGATTCATTTGCAATATTTGTAGACTAACAGACATTGGGGCCATATTCAGTAAGGTAGAAAATTAAGGTCGCCTTTCAGGTATCTTATTTCGGAAACAAAGTCTGTGACACCATTTTTTTTTGCCTTTTTGACATGAGTAACTCAGTACCTAGCGTTACAAAAGTTTTATAAAAAAGATCAATGTTAGAAGATTTTTGCGTGAACATCCTTAAGCTCCCTATTGCTTATTAGAGGAAACCTGTGAAATAATTATTGTTATTGACTGACTGATCTTTTAATCCTTGCTACTGCAGTCAAATCATCCACCTCCTGAATTCTTGCTGTGTTCAAGAAGAGTTTGGTGACCAGGTTGTCTCAGAGGGGCTGGGATATCTTCTGATCATGCCGTCCCGTGACGTGGAAAGTGGCAGCGAGACACCTGTGACCTGGACTGGCAAGACAGTGTCAGTGAATCCGACAATGGACACTGCTATTGGTTTAGCTGACATACAGGTAATGATAGGTAATGGGAGGTTCATTTTATCAGGGATGGAAACGATCACTCGCCCAGGTGATAATATTAATATTCTTGGGAGAGTACAAATTGTACATTTTTTGGTGCAGTTCTACAAGTCACTTGCCCAACCCTCGAGTCTAGAGTTCTCAGTCGCTCACATCACCTGTAAGCGGTGTCACTATTTAGTGTTATGGCTGTGAATTACAGTGTTTCAATACACTGTTTAGTTAGGCCTATTGGCCATGTGCCACATTGTTATGGCTGTTAACAGAAATGGAACAGTTGATGAAAAAGTTATTGAAAACCCTGTGAGTGCTGTCAAAATTAAATTTCAATTTTCAACCCTGCTTTAAAGTAAAGCACTCCAATGGAAAGTGTGGAGGCTTGGTGGTTTAGTGACTCTAGTGGTTAGCGCATCAGACTTTCAATCAAGCCTGCTATCTGTCATCGTGTTGCTTCCGTAGACAATAAACCTTGTTCCACGTTGTCTCTCTCCACCTAGGTGTAAAAAAGGGTACCGGCAAGGGGTATGGTGGCCTCCCCCTGAAGTTTTGGGCCATTTCTGGCCAATTTGGGTTTTTGTTTTAACTGCTATGAAAGAGGCATTAGTAATGAAGCACAGTTTTATTTTGCTTATTAAAAAGATCAAATAGCCCATCAACTTCAGCAGTTCTTTTTTCAAATATTTTAGCACATTTTCCTGAGAAATAGCTGGGACAAGAATTGAAATAGCTGAGTAAAGGTCCCGGTGTCCCTGCTTTAACAAAAAAAAACCAGCATTTTGTCAGGCGTGGTTCTCTGTGTTGGGAAGTAAACATTAAAATTCACTACCTCAAGTAGTCCGAAACATCATTGGTATTAGTAACAACAACAACTACACAAAGTTTGTACTTCAATCGGAACAGGGAAAGTCTAAACATATGGAATGCCTGAATTCTATTCATTTTAGGTTGGTGGGATGATATTGGTTGTTCAAAATTCTAAGGAGTTGGATGTGCAACGTAAGCTGTTTCTGGAGAGCATGAGTTTTTCCGTGAGTATTGTGAAGCCAAGGACATCTAGCCACCAAGCCATTGCAGAAGCACTTGACGAGTTGCAGGTTTGTATCTTATTTGTTTGATTCGCAGCAGTTCTTAAAATAACAATAGCAATAACAATAACAATAACTTTATTAACGCGGATGACACTTCGCTATAAAGCTAGTTTACAGGACAGTCACGGAAAGAAAAAGAATAAAAACTTTATAAAAATATTCTAAAAAGTACAAATAAAAATGTCTAAAATGATGTAGTATATACAAATTACAATTATAAAGCTATAAAACTTATATACAGAGAAAACTAAATTAACGAAGAGAAGGTACTATAAATCTGCAAGGTCGAGCTCCTTAAGCCTACGTTTGAAACTGTGGTTGGTATCGACATTTCTCATGTAATTTGGAATAGTGTTCCATAGTCGGGCAGCTTGAAATCTCCATGACTTAATCCCGTACTTCGTTGAGTTAACTTTAGGTAATTTTAAAATAGCGTCGCCACGTAAAAGGATTTTTATTTTTTTTTAAATTGTGTATTTAATATCTGTAGAAATAATTCATGAAAAAAAAGTGAATTCCTGCTTTTCTTAATCACCATAATTATGCTATACATCAAAGTCTATCATCTGACTAATGCTGGAGAATGGACAAGCACACCATAGGCTAGATCAAATACAAACTGTACTCTGGCTCATCTGATCAGAAGGGCTTATGTCCAGCGGTGATACACAATGTTAACAGTCCTTTTTCACCTTTTGCTTTAATTTACAGTGTAATTTGTAAATAAGTGAAGCATTGAACAAGGTATATGTTGTAGTTTAAAATGATCTTACAGCTGTAGGTTAAAATGATTTTAAACTAGTTTGATTTGTGCTTTTCTTTGTCTTAGGATTATGGTAATGAATCTGGAACAAAAGAAAATCAAATCAAACTAGTTTGAAATCATTTTGACCTAAGATTCATTTTAAACTACAACATATACATGTAGCATACAGGGAAAATAAGTGAATTCTCACTCCTTTGGTCGATCTGCTGTAAACATTGAGCCTGCTGTATGTTATGGTCAAGTGCCTTGGCATTAGAGGGAGGGGAGGGTGGGGAGTTGCATGCAGGGGGTGGGGGGTCAGTAGAGCAAAATTCCAAGGAGAGAGGAGAGTCTGGACATTCCCAATTCACAAGTTGGCTCAAAAAAGACTTCAATTTTATTTAGTTCCAGGCCATAACTTATCATGCTGACTTCCTTTTGTTTTGTATTCATGAGTTGGCTGATAGAAGCCTTTGATTTTTCTTTAAAAATGGAATTTCTAGGTTAACTTAAAGTGCCCAAAACGTAAACACCACACAAGGAACCTCTGCGAAACAATTTCGCGCTTTGCACAAAACGCAAATTTTTTATGAATACAGTCGGACCTCTATTAAGCGGCCACCTATTAAGCGGCCACCCCCCATTAAGCGGCCACTTTCCAAAGTCCCGAATTATTTGTCAGTAAAGTGCTGTATTCGATACCTCTATTCAACGGCCACCTCTATTAAGCGGCCGCGGCCACCTTTTTGCTGTTGCAAGTTTAGTATTTATTGTATTTTTACCTCTATTAAGCGGCCAGCAAATCATCTTTTCAAGCGAAATGGTGACAGATAGTACGAAGGTGATAACTGATAACAATAAGAACTGCAATTTAATCTCACTTGCCCAGTTTCACAGTCACCAGGACCTTGCCCTATCTATCGGAAAGGCAAATGACTTGATCTTCTCGTTAAAACTCCGAGCTCCACAACGGCAAACAGCAGTGACGGATTATTTTAAATAAATCGTCCGTGAAATATTTTGAGCTAAAATTTTTACAGACTGTTGGTGCAAAAAAGGCCTAAGAAACTTGATGTTTTGTTACATAGATTTGCATATTTTTCTGTACCTACTCAACACCAAAAAATACTGTACTTATCGACTACATGCTCTCTGTGTTAGAGCTAGAACTTTGCACGGACTTGAAAAGCGCAAATACAGGGCACTTAATTTTTTGTCAATGATTTTTGCATTTATCTTCACATATGTTCACTTTTCAACAAGCTTTTTGCTATATAGAGGCAATAAAATTACGTTGACTGCCATTTCTATCCAATTTATATTGTACCTCTATTAAACGGCCAACCTCTATTAAGCGGCCAGTTTTCAAAGTCCCTAAGGTGGCCGCTTAATAGAGGTCCGACTGTATTTCAAATCTTCAAAATCCTATTTTTTTGCGGTATACCCGTCCCGCTGTTGAGAAGGCCAAAGGGCACATATGTTCCTTAATCTACGTCACAGTTCCTTTGTTGAAGTCACAAGTTCCTTTGTTTGAAGTTATGTGTTCCTTAATCTATGTCACGGATCCTTTGTTAACCAAGAGGGACCGAGAGGAGACTTATGTGAATGGTGGACCAAAACCGCGGCAAATTTCAAAGACTAAAAAATCACCAAAAAAAATCATGTTTTGCTGAAATCAAAAAAAATTTTTGCAGATGTTCATTACATGACGTATAGATTTAGATACGAAAATAAAAAGAAAAAGGTTATGGGCACTTTAACCTTTCTTACTTTTAACCAGTACTGTAAGTTTGCAAATTGTTGTTAATTATAATACCATGTAAATTTTACTTATGCTTTGTCTCTCTTTGCCTTTTTAGGAGGCATGTATCTCTCTTCGTGAGGGAATTGTGAGTGCAGTTAAAAGAGTTGATCAGAACTTGGATCTTGATAGCATGTTTGATATGGATGAAGGAGAGAAGGCTATGGTTTATCAAACATACACAGAGACAATGCACTTGTGTTACAACTTTGGGTTTGAGGTAAATAATGGTGGAGAAAAGTCATACATTTAATTTTATTACCTCTCTAAAACACTTATGTCTCCTTGTGCTGACTTCTTATTCATTCACTCAAACCTTCTTATTGAAAGTGTATCCTGAATGGACACCAACACAACGGCCGAAAATTTCTGTCCGAGGGTCGCCGCTGTAGATAAGAGGTTCATCTATATAACGTTGACAATGCCGACCAGCTTGCAGTTTTTCTAAATTTGTAATTTCAACTCTTAAAGAAAAACCATCATCATTGTCCAAAAGAACACCTTAAAATTAGCAAGACTGCAATATTGAGAATTATATCTTGCTTAGAAGCGAAGATACAGGTCAGTGAATTTTAATTTTTTTTTTTACGTTTGTATGATGGTATGCAAATATTGCATCCCCGGTATGCAAGATTTGCATACTGCCATGTAAACATCTCCACATTCACTGACCTATATCTTTGCTTCCAGTTTAAAAGGTGCTCTTTCCAGGAGCATTGATTTGATGGTTTGTTTGTCCAATTTGAATTTACAAAATGTAGAAAAACAACAATGTGGTCTATGAACAAAATGTAATTCAGTAATCCAACAAAAAGTTACTGAGAATTTTTTCTATGTACTCATTCAATTAAAAGGAAATCAATGTGAATCATTTTGGGAAAGTTGCATAATTAAGGCTTTTATTATACATTGTAGTCACTATCTGTCTTCTCATTGGCTCACTCTACAGATGATTCACTAATCTGCTAGCAGATCATTGAATTATCTGTACAGTGCGCACGCAATGCTTGAGTTTCAAGAGCAATGTCAAGTTCAAGGGTGATTTATTCTATTCTTGTTGGAAAATAATAAACTATGTTTGGTACGACAGTGCATTTGTCCTCGTTTTCTTTAAAATAACGAATAATAAACAAACAAAACAAACAAACAAACAAAAATTTATTAGACATATAAACTTAAATACAGTTGCCCTGCAAATTAGCAAAAACGCTATTCGAGGCAGGGAAAAGTAATGTAATTGAAAATAATAAAGGTAAGAATATAACAATACAGAAGTTGATCTGTAGAGTTACAGATTATTTTAAAGCTTTAGATAAAATCATGATATTGGTGGCAGACACGGGAAATAAATGAAATATGCAAATTATAACAATTTCATTTGTTTAATATCACAAAGATTTGGTTTTTGTGATAGCCGGAATAATCAAGGTCAAAGTAAGTGTTATCAGCCTCAGCCTTTGGCTTAGGTTAATAACACTTTACTGAGACCTTGATTATTCCAGATATCTCAAAAACCTAACCTAACCTAACCTAGATTCTCCTTCCAGTTTGTCTTGTATATGCTCATGTAACAAAGGGAGAATTTGGTTTCAGATCAGGGGTCACTTAAGGCCTTATTTCAGTTTGGGATAAGGCCCTAAGTGACTCCTGATCTATAGCCAAATTCGCCCTTTGTTACATGAGCATATACAAGACAGACTGTAAGGAGAATCTAGGAGTTGATCAGAATTCACTTAGGGCTTTATTCCACTCACCCCTTCAATTCTTTATAATATCACATTGATTCTAACAAATTATTTACAATTTTGCTTATCCAGTATCAAAAAGAGGTAGCACGGTTGGTGTTTGGAGACAGGAAGGACGCACTCGGACACAGAATGCTGGAATTTGCCAGGCAGTGGATGAAGTTTGTAATGACAAAGTGTGAGAGGGGGCGAGGCACAAGACCAAGGTATGCAATCAGTCCCAGTGTGGTTCTGTGCATTGCTTTGTAGACTGCAAAACAGTCCTTATTTTTGCTCAAGTCCACCAAAAAAGCTGTGATAGCTGAAGTGGCAGAAAAGAGCTGGAGCTAGTCTGAATATAGAGAGTGAGGCTGGGGAGAGATGCTAAAAATAGGCCGTTTTTCCCTTGCCTCATACTCACTATGAGGTGGAGAAAGACAATAGACAAATTGGCTAACGCATTGTTGTACCCAATTCAAACCTTTTGGGATTAGAACTCTTTGTTCGTCATATTTCCATATCAATGAAGCATTGACATGGAAATTATATGGAAATACTGTGAACAAAGGATGTTATTCCCAGAAGGTTTGTATTGGGTACAACAATGTGTTAGCCGAATTTGTCTATGTGGAGTAACATTTCACGTCTAAGGAAACAACACGATGGCTGAGATCAGGCCTTGAACCACAGACCTTTGGATCTGAAGTCCAACGTGCCAACCACTAACATCACCGCGCCTCAGCAGATTGAGCAGTACACTGAAGTTGAAATGCTTTCAAGCTGAAGTTTTGATTTGTTGGCTTGTGTTGTCATAGTATTTATACCCCATGAGTAAACTGCTCATCTTTTCTTCTCTGTTCAGATGGGCCAACCAAGGGCTGGACTTTTTGACAGTTGCATGTGATCCAAAGACATTGACTACTTTGACAGAGTCCAACTTCCAGGTAAAATATTATTTACAGTAACCACTCCCTTTTTTAGTCTCTAGGATTTTCACTATACCCCGGCCCCCCTATTCACTCTCCCCCTTATTCATTTCCCCCCTTATTCACCCCCCCCCCCGATATTTACTCCTCTCCTTATTCACTCCCCCCTTGTTCACTCCGTCCTTATTTTAAGGGGGGGAGTTGAAACTCCGCTCCCCCTTATTCACTCTTCCCCCTCTGGAGTCACAAAAGTTTTGATTGAATCATAACTTGAGTTAGTGAAATTGCAAACTGGTACACTCAACATCTACACTCACTTCATTCGGTCAGTCCCAATTGGGACATAAGGCTGAACAGTCAGTCAAATATATTGAAAGTCAAAAGTCAGTTACACTGTTTCTTTTAAATAATATTTCTTTGCAGGAGTTAAAGAAAGAAATCAACACATGCATCTGTCACGTGATCGGCAGCGCTGAGAGCTGCAGTGGATCGAACAGCCCAGGTAAGGAATAGTACTTTGTCTGTCAGATGAGTGTGAAGGTGCCTTTTGATTGAAAAATAAAAGTGTGCTAACTGGCATTGGGTATGTGTAGTGCTGGAAATAACAGTCGGTCATTGGACATTGTCTGACCAAAATTCTAGAATGTCCGATTGTGCCCCCCCCCCCCCCAAAAAAAAAAAAAAAAAAAAACAAGCAAGAAAACTCCAAACTTGCCCATGCTTTGTATACGCTACAGATTTCATGTGTTAATTATTAATCTGTTTTATTTTTGTTATTGCATGAGTGATAATTTCCTAACAGTTGTGCCAAAACAATAGCATTTAATTTTGTACTGCCCATTTGCTGTGGCTAAATCCTAAGAAAATTTCCTTTCACGAAAAAAAAAAATTAAATAAAAATCAACCTTTTTGCACACAAAATCCATAGTGCATGCAAAAAATGTTCTAGTACAGTGCCTTTTTTCCCCATATTTTTGGCCAAAATCATTACTTACACCCCTTTTGCACCAAGCCCTTCAATTTTGGATTTATTTTCAAAGATTTATGATCTCTCTGCAGGTTTCCTATGAACGTATCTGAAAATTTACTAGTTGACTCCAAGTCTCATTTACTGTATTCTTATAGTGAAGTATTGATCTTTTTGAGTAAGTTAGAGCCTGGTCGATTACAGTCAAAAACAAAAATTAGCCAGTGCAAAATGACATAAAAACAAAAACTTTCCACAAAAAGCGTGTCCCACCGGAGTGGTTTCTTTTGTTGTCCTTGATTTTTGCATGGGCTAATTTTTGTTTTTGACTGTAGTGCGACCAGGCCCTTAGTTCTTGATGTTCTTTAGCCCCATTAGGGTCGCAAAGGGTTTTGGGGCTTCAGGGCTTCAAGGCCAAAAAGCGGGGCTTTTTCAGGGCCCTGGGTTCCAGTCATTGTCCATAGGGACAAAATCCATGGGGCTCCAGGACTCCAAAGAAAAACAATCAGGGCTCCATGGATTCTATTCCCCCCACCCCTCCTCCATTGGGTTCCTGCCCCATCACTGGATCATTTTATGAACTTGAACATCTCTCACTTCACTTCAACTTGTTCAACAAAATTGTTGTTTCAGGATACAGAGCTCAAAGCCCGGCTTGTCCATCTCCGGTGTTTGGAAGAAATGTTAATTCATCAACAGCGCTCTTGAGGGCAGTTTCATGGCCAGCGGGAAAGCCTCCAAAATCCCCAGGGGACCACGCTGAGGCAGATGAAGCTCAAGCTACACGGCGACAGCTATCAGATCCCACTCAGACCAAACAACAGTTTCAGAGTCTAGCTACTGATGTTAATAATGTCAGCAGTAAGTAAGACCAAGTAAACATGCAGTACATACAAATAGTGAGGAAATAGGGACAAATGAAATATAAAGAAGATTGCACATGGCTGTGCAGAGATATGTGGGCGGCACGGTGGTCTAGTGGTTAGCGCGTCGGACTTTCAACCTGAAGGTCGGTGGTTCGAGCCTGGTCTCTGCCGTCGTGTTGTTTCCTTAGACAAGAAACTTAACTCCGCACTGTCTCTCTCCACCCAGGTGTATAAATGGGTACCGGCGACAAAATGCTGGGGGTAACCCTGCGATGGACTAGCATCCCATCCAGGGGGGAGTAGCAATATTCCTAGTTGCTTCATGCTACAGAAACCGGGTTAAGCTCCGGCCGTGTGGGCCATCGTGGCCCGAGTGCCACTATTTTTTTGTGCAGAGATATGACAATTCTCTTCAGTGTTCAGCTCGATATTACGTTAAACACCAGAAGAGAAATTTCATATCTGCAAGCACCCATGTGTTATTTTGTTTATTATATAAACGACTGTAATCACTGTACAAAGTTTAAGCAATTTTCCGAAGATTTTCGATCATTTTCTGAAAATTTCCGAAGATTGCCGAAGATGTCCGAAGATTTCCGAGGTAGCTCTGAAGATTAAACAATGGCAAACATGGCAGCTAACGTGAAGACATTGATATTTTCTTCCTTCACAGTGAAGATAAAATTGATATCTTCACATGTTTCAAGGTATTATTTTTCCGCGGTGGGACAAATCGTTGTATTTCACTGAAGGTTACATAATAATTAAAGCCCTGTAATGCCTCTTTACAGATACACAACCTAAACGTTTGTGACAAAGGAACAATTTTATACCTTTTGCACTGGGAGTAATAAAACACCATAAAAAGGACGGTCTAGGATTTTTGGAAAAGCAACAGGAGATCATAGATTTAATACAGATATTTAGAATATTGTTCTCAAGTGGTAGTGTGTTTTCTACCGCAACAAGTACTATGTGAAACCCAAATCCCATTGTTGATTAATAAACTTCAGTCACTTGATAATTTCTGCATATGAAAATAAGTTTAGGTGAACTGCGGTAAAATAATTAACCCTTTAAGCCCTAAGAGTGATCAGCATCAAATTTCTCCTTGTAATATCAATGCCTTATCAATCAAAAAGGTCATGAGAATTAAGGACATGATCACACAAGATGAATTCTCTTGATATCCAAACAATTTCTCCGCACTACTTCTATAGGAAATGTATAGGGACAAGAAATGAGAATTTACATTTTGATATTACGACTTAAAGGGTTAAAGAGAAAGAGATCATCACAGTTGTGCAGGAACTGAAGGAGTTGCAATTTGAGCCTAAAAAAGGAACATTCAGGCCTTGACGGGAATCAAACCCATAACCTTTGCAACTTCGGTGCAAACGCTCTACCACTGAGCTGCAAGGGCAGGTGGGAGGGTCAAGCCCAAATCATACCGTCCAGAAGGACGTCGGGTACCTCATTGCAGCTTATTGAGATTAGGTTAGCTTTCAGTTGAGGTTAGGGGTAGCAGTTTATATAGTTAAATGTAGGCCTAGACAACCCGAGAAGCTAGGTGCTACAGTGGTACGGTAGGCTATCCTGAGCGGGGATTTTAGATTTTCTTTTTTACACTTAAAAATTTATTGAAAATAAAATTCCAAGTGTCTACATTACGTTATATAAGTCTCAATAAGGTGTCCGATGTCCTCCTGGACGGTATGATTTAGGCACAACCAGATGGGAACTTGGTCAATTGTGAGTTCTACTACACCCGTGAAGTGATGAATGTGATAAGATAATAAACTGCGGCCACTTTGGAAGTGACAGTGTAAATGATATTTTTTCTTTTCATAGTAAACAATGCAGAAGCCGACAGTGGGGAGGAGGGAGAAAAAGAATCTCCTAAACACAGAGACAGTTTTGTAGCAGCTCCTGATGCCCCACGATTGGAGAAAGTGCGTCACTCTTTGAAGAAGATGGAGGCCAAGAGAAATGAGTTTTTGTTTGAAAAGCATGTTATTGGTCGTGTGAGCAACAGACGCCGCGACATTGTCAAGGAACTGGCGAGCATTTCCAACAGGAAGGTGCCATTCAAGTGGCAACGAGGAAATAAGATTGGTAAGCATTTTCAAGTAGGATCCAAATTAATGCATCCGTCAATTTGAGCAGTTCCCATGACATAACCCCCAGGCATTAGCGTTCAGTGAAAAAAAATGGCAAATGCCTCATTGCAAGGACAATAAAGCTGTGCAAATGCCTCGGGGTATAGTACAAAAAGGTGGAAAATTCTTCCAAACTGTTACGTCCTTTAACAGTATCCATTACTACAATGTACAGTATCCTGTACTCGGTATCTATGCGAAAAAAAAAAAAACAGGTCGCATCTTATCCAAGACACGGTGTAAATAAGAGCTGAATAGCCTGTTCCAGGCGTTCAGATAGTGGGAAAAGCGCTAATAGTTGGGGAAGGCGCGAAGAAAAGCGAGCGAAAAAAATGCGGGGAGACGAGGGAACTCGCTTCCTCTCCCCAATCTCCCCGCTTTTTTTCGCTCGCTTTTCTTCGCGCCTTCCCCAACTATTAGCGCTTTCCCCACTATCTGAACGCCTGTAACAGGCTAAGAGCTGAAATAATCATATTGTAAAGAAACGCTATTATGCTGTTTCTCATTCTGGTCATAGGTGAAGGTCAGTTTGGTAAAGTGTACGCTTGTGTTAATTTGGACACGGGGGAACTGATGGCTGTTAAACAGGTATGGAACACTAATTGTATAACCATGTAGGAATGTTGGTCATCCCTGTATAAAGTATAACAATATTACACCTGACTCGTCCCCAGTCATCTCTCTAGGCAAGACGCGGGAGGCGCGCGTGGGGGATAGACGCGGAACGAGAGAAGCGCGACCGAAGGGGGTGATGGGCCACTCACGCTCTCCTCGACCGCGCTTTTCTCATTAATTGAGAGATGACTGTGGATGAGTCAGATATTAAACCAAAGTGTAGCCTGCGAGCATGTAAGTTGGGCTCAGGGGTGGGGGAAGTTTGAGGGGAAGTGGTAAGAAGCTCCTTCCCCTTCTCTACCCCTCTTTTCCCCTCCCCCAGCCCGGGTGCTTGCTTCCATGCTAACTAAATAGGGACAACTGTTTTTATTTCGACGAGCACCCCGTTATTTTTATATCCCCCCCTGGTGGGGGGAGGGGGGTCATGATAACATAATAAGGTGTCTTGTTAAGAAGCGTTTGTCTACAAGAAAAAGGATGTAAAGCGAATAAATGGATCTTGACTTTCATTTTATTTTTTCCAGATCAAGTTTCAGCCAAATGATCATGGTGAAATCAGGGACCTCGCTGATGAGATAAAAAACTTTGAAGGCATCAGACATGAAAGCCTGGTGAAATACTACGGAGTTGAACTCCACAGGGTAAGAATTCTCACTCCTGGCCCCAGATGTTCAAACGGTGGATAGCGCTATCCACCGGATAAATCACTATCCAGTGGATAAGTATTAACAAAATCCTTTGTGTTATCCACTGGATAGTGATTTATCCGGTGGATGACGCTATCCACCTTTTGAACAACCGGGGCCTGGGGCCCGTTTCTCGAAACTCCGTAACTTTTCGGGCCCGAAGCCAAATATTGAAATCAAAATCTAAAGAATAAAAGCGCGGGTCCTAGCGAACAAACCAGTCCATTTTGGTTTGCTATTAAACTGATAGTTTCATCGTATTATCTGCAAAACTTTTGAAACCTCAACCTTCAATGAAAATAAAACAGCTTTCCGGGCCCGGTAATTACCGGGTCTTTCGAGAAACGGTCCCCTGAACTTTAAATAGTAGCCAGGTTTAAAATGGAAAAAAGTTCCAAATTCTTTTTGTACAATATCAAGTATCAAATATCAAGAATCCAACTGTGAGGATTTCATACACAGTCTCTAAAATAAGAACTATTTCGTACAGCATTTAAAAAAAAACAGCGTCGGAGGGAAGAAAAAACTGCTGCATCAATTTCATTTGAATGGTCACGCTTTAGGATTTCATCCACAGACGCAGAAGTTAGACCCACCTTGTACAGCATAATATCCAGTTCCACAGGATAGCATTTGGCACCTTAAAAATAGAGCACTTTTCAATTGAGTGTCGAAAGTCATTTCGTAATTGCTTTGGTTTTGCATTGCTACGCTTTGTGATTGGCTAAAAAATCTCGCGCCATTTTCTCAACCAATCAGAAGTAAAACCAAAATCGATCGTGACTTGCTCGCACGCGTTTTCCCGCGCTTGGTGCCGGCTACATGTATTTGCTTCGAGTTCTGATTGGTTCATCGGATTGTCTGCGAGTTCTGTGATTGGTCAGAGTAATTACTTTGGTTTTGGTTTTACGACACTCAATTGAAAACCTCCCTAATACCAGGAAGTGATTACTTACGTTACAGTGTTAAGTTACGTTACGTTACGTTACGTTACAGTGTGTCTTTACTGGTTTGTGTTATTTAGGATGAGATGTTCATATTCATGGAATACTGTGCAGACGGTACCATATCGGATGTGGCTAAGCTCGGTCTTCCAGAATCAATGATCAGAGTGTATACTTATCAGATCCTCGTAGCTGTCAGTGTGCTTCATGAGAAGGGAATTGTTCATAGAGATGTTAAAGGTATGTTTGATTTCAACTGTTATTCCCTAGAATGCAAAATATATTCCCCACGTGGAGGAAAGGAACTAAGAAAGCAACATATGAACCCAAAATTGAAGAAATGGTCCCTTGCACTCATGAAGTTAAACGTAGAGCGAGTAAAAGATATAGAAACATTATTTTTCAATGCATCACCCTCCCCTTCCCTGTTCTATTGCTGATGCAAACTACAGCTCAAACGAATCATAACTTCAACAATGCCGTGGAGTATCAGAATCCCCCCCCCCCCCCCCACAGAAAAAAAATAATCAATTAATAACTCGCTTTATGTGCGTGCCCTTCTTAGTTGTCTCTGTTTTCATGCAATATAGCAAGTCGAGTCTCCTTGGGCTATGCAAGCAAGTCTTGATCTCTGACACGGTATTAAGACTCATGTTCCGCCGGAGCAGATCTATGTCTGTAAGGGCCTGCCCCCCTCATGAGGCTTCTCCCTGGATCGGTTCCCAGAGGACCAAGTCACTGGCAACTAGCTCAGACTGTCGTATGCAATGTCCAGTCAGTCTGAGTCTCCTTCCCCTGATGTTGATGGAGAGTCTAGACAGATCGCCATAGAGGACTTTGTTTCTAACCCTATCCTTCCACGAAACAGCAGCAGTCAAGTCCAATCTCTTGCTCTACTGTGAACGTCCATGCCTCCGAGCCATGGAGTAGAATATAGCCCCTGTGTATAGTGCTGAGGTAACGCCTACTTCTTTTTGTTTAGGTGCCAACATCTTCGTCTCATCTGGCGGTCTTCTCAAGTTAGGTGATTTTGGATCATCTATCAAGCTGAAAAATCCCTTCCAGACCTGTTATGGAGAAATCAGCAATATACGGGGAACAGTTGGTGAGAAAAATGCTCTTTAACTTTTAAAATCATCTACAAAAGTAGTCAACGTTTAAAATCTTACTGGCAACCTTATTTGTTGGACACTTTATTGTAGCTTACATGGCCCCAGAGGTGATTACGCTGGACAAGGGAGCAGGGTACGGCAGAGCAGCCGATATCTGGAGTATTGGATGTGTCGTGGTCGAAATGGCAACCGGAAAGGTACATGGAAAAAAATTAGTACATGATAAACTGCATTCAGTTCGTCCCGAGCATGAAATACTTCCTTATAATAGCCTGAATATAGTTTTTTTAAGCGGGTCATCGCCACGCTTTATAAAATATAGAAAAGTCGAGTTATGTGCGCCTCGCTTTAAGTTCGGTGGATGATGTCACGCGTGCATTGCCTGGTTACTAAGTATATTTCAATAGGATTGAATGCTCTTTTGAAGCTGAATTTAGGTCAGTATCATATCTCTTTGTATTTGGAAAGAAAAAAAGTTCTAATCCTGCTTGATATTCTGATTAAGGAGTTAGTTTTAAAAGAAACAGTGTTGCTGCGCTCGCTGGTACGAAAATCCGGTTACCTTATCACATGAAATTTTGGCGACACTTAAATTTAGCGAATTTAGCGATTTTTCTAAAAATCGCTAAATTAAAATGCACCAAAATTAAGTGTCGCTAAATTTAAATCGTCGCTAAATTAAAGTGAGTTCAATATGAAATTCTGCCATCTGGTCAGTTTCACACAATCATGCTGTTTTACGGTCGATTATGACGTGTATCGGATGTCTCGTGCACATATCAGTCATTTCAGCTTGACAACTGAAATGGATTCTTCGCTGGTATTAAATTTTTCATTCCCGTATGGACTCCGCGGATTCTACGTTTATAAAGAGCTGTGGAATCCTAGATTAAATGAAAAGCTTGACACAATTCACAATTCGCCAAAGTTTCAGTTCGTGAAATCGCAAAAATTAAGTGACTTATGTTCCAAAATTTACGAAAAATCGCTAAATTAAAGTGCCGCTAAATATGGATTTTTCAAAATCGCTAAATTAACGTGTCGCCAAAATTTCATGTGATAAGGTAGGTTCACGAAGGGCTTTAATCTTTAATCATTTGCTCCTAAAACAGTAAAAACTATACTAGGTGATAAAAATAGATATAAATATCGGCTAGCTTGCATTTAAAACGTCAGCTTTTGAATCTGTTCACGGTGGTCGAACAGTGGCCAATTTACCTTTTTTAGTTGTCAACTCAGTCGATAAAGCCAAATTTATGTCTGTTATTCTGATAGCTTTCAGGATTCTTACTGGGTTCCGTGTGTCTTTTCTTTTTAGCCGCCTTGGCCTGACTGTGACAACAACTTTGTGATCATGTTCAAAGTGGGTGAAGGAGCCACGCCAGCTATCCCAGAAACCCTCAGTGATGAGGGGCAGGATTTCCTTCTGCTCTGCTTTCAGCACGATCCTTATGAACGACACACTGCCAATCAGCTTATGGATAATCCGTTTGTCAAGGTAGATTTATGAAGGTATATGCTTCTATTTTTATATAAGTTCTATTTTCGTGTCCTAAGCCTCGATTTTGTTGTGATTGTTGTAAAACTGAAATCAAGATATCCATGTGTTCAATTTCAACAAACGCCAATAACGTTACGAACCAATCGGAACTAACAACAACAACAACAATTTATTGAAAATAGTAAAAATAGAACAATATTGATTGTCCCGCAAATAACGTGATAAGAGAATTTAGGAGCAAACAAACAAAAAACAAACAAAAACAAACTGTCAGAGTTTGATGACCAACTTTTTAAACTGAGGTACCGTCTACACTTGGCATATGCATTAAGGGTGAGTTGTTAATGAGATACAGTGGTACCTTTACTTTGGGACACCTCCATCAGGGGACACTTCTGCTGGCCCCGAGGGTACTTGCTTCGGTAATTATAATTTATCAATGTCAATGTTACTTCCGCAGTGCTGTTGAAGAGGCAAAAAGAAGGAGACGTGTGAAGTAAGAACAGTGTGGTGTTAGAAATTGCCACTATCCCTGCCAAAGACTTTTATATGTTGCGGCTTTTGAGCAGCCATGCGTAAGACTTCAAAATGTAAAATGTGCGCAATCTTCCAGGCCTGGAGGCATGAAAATCGCAGATAATATGCGAATCAGAATCATCAGTGGCTTGCTTTAGTTTTTTGTTGTTAAGTGACTAGAAAACTAGCTAGTGTGATCAATAATTGTAATTTAAGAGTGTAGCATGGCTTGTTATTTTATAAAGTGTTAAGTGTACTATGCAGTATGTAAAAGTTTCTGAAAGCTGGGTGAACCTTACGCTAGCATATATAAGATTGAAACAAGAAATTAGTTTAGTAATGAGGGTGTAGTTTTAATTTAAGCTTGTCTGTTGCATAAAACCAAACTTTTTAAGAGTTTTAGAGCTGTGTTAAACGTACTACACGTAAAATAATGCGTGGGGGCAACCCAACGTCAGAAATCTTTTTTTTTTTTCTTGAGAGAGAATTTGTTTATATAAATCAAGAGATTTTTTTCTGAGAGGAATGAGTTCTGTATTTTTTGCAAAGGTTCTTATGATGAGTCTTGTAGTTTTTATATTTTTACCTTGAACAGACTTACTATCGATGCAACTGGGAAGAGCACCTTAAATTAACAAACCTTGTATAAATCTGGGCCTTATTCTTGCATGCATATGACTTCATTAAAATTCAATCCTACAATCCTACAAAGCTGTTTCTAACATGGTATGTAGATACCATTGTTACAACCCTTCACAAAAACTTCAGGTTTTAATGTTTTGCTTCCGATTTATGACGGTTTGAAATGTGTCACGCATAAATAAGCCGTGAAAATAAACAAAATTGAACCAAATAAGATGCTTAAAAGCCGATATAATGAAACTTATAGTGAATCCAATCTTTTGTGATGAGATTTTTTGCGTAATTATGACTTTGAAGTTTTGGCCGCCAGTTGGTACACCAAGTTGGCCGCTCCATACATTTTTACTGAAAGTGTCTTTATACTCGTTCGCCTAAAACTCTTGAACAAAATGCTCTGGCGCTTCAAAATTTGGCCCAGATGTGCACTTTTAAATTCTCTACAATTCCATAAACATTTTGGAATCGAAATCGGTTTTTTAATGCTTCTCAATTTTGATATGACGGTATATGATGTAAGTGCAAGCCAAGAATACCTTGACTTGAAGCAGAGCTTTAGGTCAGTGGAGATGAAAGATTTTAAAAGTGAATGTCGAGCGGGATGCAATATTTGCGTACCGCCATACAAACGTGTGTAAAAATTTATAAATTCACTGACCTGTATCTTCGTTTCTAAGCAAGATTTAACTCTCAAATTTTACGGACTTGCTAATTTTTAAGTGTCCGTTCAAGCGGTATCGATGGTTTGTCTGTCCAAGTTGAAATAAAAAAAAAATACGTGGTCTTTGGAGAAGTTTTTGTAGAATTGCAGGTTGCTTGTTTGCGTTTCCATGGAAACTGAGCACTGGTTTTATGGTGAATAGCTTTGATAAAACATTACGAATATCTGAAATTTCGGAAGGTTAAGAAGAATTTTATCATAATTATATTCATCAGAAAAATAAAACGTTAAAAGTTGTTTGGGCTTTCTATTGAACGGGTGAAACTGTTTTGACGTCAGAAGAGAAATATGCTCAAGAGAATGTAATAATGAAACGCATCTTTTATTTCCTTCACATTTGGTCAGTATTGGAATGGTATTATAAGTAGAATTGAATTTATCGTTATATAAAATTTTATTTCAATAACTGGTTAGTCGCGTTCTAAACAGGTTTCGAACTTGTTGATGGTGAACGCCAAGGATTTGTTTGCTTTTTCTTGCATGTAGACCTCAAAGGTGATGATTATGTCACCTGTAGAGAGGCTTAAAGATACCGTGATAAGCGCAAAAGTGTGGCAACTCTGAATAATAAATTTCAGGAAACCAACACAAGGCCACAATTAAATTTAGCTGGTTTTCTGAGAGCTGTACTCGTATTCTGGTTGAATATTCGTTCCTTATCAGGAGTGATTACACTTTTGCGCGTCACGCTGCAATCCTTTGTGTTGTACATTTATGCATTCATGTTGTTGTATACATTTGTGGTTAGTGGTAACTTTTTTATGGGAAATACTATTTTACTAAGTTAAGAAAATGTCAAGGGGGAAATGCATGCGTCAAAAAATATTGAAAAAAAAATCAGAAAAAATGGTTCAATGGATTTATACTCTTAAAAAGAACTTGTAAGTTTGTAAGTGATGTCGGTTTTAGTGAATAAAAGCACTTTAATGTGCCAACAGAAATTTTACGAACTCTCGACTTGTAATATTGCTCATAAAAATCAAAGGCTCCCATAAACAACAGGCTCCCATGAGCCAACTCGTGCATACGAACAACCTTCGGACCCTCCCCTTCCCCCCCCCCCCCCGCCCCCCCTCCTAGACGTATTGCTCCATCAACTCCCCACCATCCCCTCCCCCCAACGTGTCTATATGGGTTAGGCAGGTGACCATTACATATCGCGACCGGGTGAAAATGTGCATATGTTAGAACAGTTTTCAATTGAGTGTCGAAAGTAATTACACAATTGCTTTGGTTTTGCATTGCTACGCTTTGTGATTGGCTAAAAAATCTCGCGCCACTTTCTCGACCAATCAGAAGTAAAACCAAAACCAATCGTGACTTGCTCGCACGCGTTTTCCCGCGCTTGGCGCCGCCGACATGTAATTGCTTTGAGTTCTGATTGGTTCATTGGATTGTTTACGACTGCTGTGATTGGTCGGAGTAATTACTTTGGTTTTGGTTTTACGACACCCAATTGAAAACTTCTCTACCCATATGTTATACCTGCCAAGCCTCACGCTTGCGGGTCCAAAACTCCGATCTCACGCCTATGGAGCAATTTCTCACGCCTGACTTACAGATTTGAGCTATCAGCCTTCACTGATCACACGATCCAATTAAAAATGTAGTTACATTCATGAAAATATGGCACTTTTATGTAGTCTTTTTTTATCGTTTTGAACATTACAATTACAGCTGGACGTTATTCAACGGAGATATCGAGATCCGAGGTCCATGGAAACTTTCGAATTCTTCGGTACATCTTCGGACTAGATCGGGTTCTCTTCGGATTTGGGTCGGTTCGCTTTCGGAAATGCTGGCGCTCCCACGAAAAAATTCTCACGCCTATCACTCGGAAAATTTGGAAGGTATAATATGTTATTTACAAATAGATTTTAGTTGGCCATAAGATGCCCTCTGATAAGCAATATTTCACATCAAAGCACGGTCAAAACAGTTTTGACCTTGCTATGACGTCAAACAATGTTTATTAGAGGACAAAAAATTGGTCAGCTAAAATCTATTTGCTTTTTACCACAACAAAAACATTTCACTTGGAACCATCATGTTCAATTTGGTTTCAAAATCCAGAAAAATGAACGTATTAAAAATGTCATCAAGCACATTGAATCTTTGATCATCACGGAAACTTTTGATTTCACAGACAAGAATACGAAATAAACTTTCAAGTCGTTCGTTTATTTACCTTTTTTCCACTTCATAATGAACCATTTTTTTTCTCAGTGGCAGTGACGAAAGTTTGCTGAGTGAAGTCTAGCGTTTCCGTTCCTCTTTAAACTTGAATAAGTTTGCCAGGTTACTAAAGTCCTCGAGTCCACAACCATCCAAGAGTCATCCGAGTTCTGCTCCAAACGTTTGAGCTTTGACTAGCGTGGATTTTTTTTACCAATGGCAAATGCAATATTTGATTGGAAACGGCGTCAATTCGTTGAAAATAGACAGAGAAAGCAGCTATCTTGCAAACCAAACTGGCCGAATTTCATTACTCTCTTTCTGCATCTCCATTCCTCTCGCGGCTTCGCCACTCGAGAATTCAGTATCGCGCGCCAGCAACGCCGGCTAATATTTTACGTAATTTATAATACATGTGGCAAGCGAACGTTATGAAAAACAACAACATTTAAGAGTTACAGTGATTTACAAAGAAGATTACTGAATATATATTTTATTGTACATGGTTTAAGCTGAACAAGATTTTGAAAGCGGCTTTTTAAGTGCCTTTGTTTTTCTTTTGTTTTTATGCTGCTATTTTGGATAGCTTCTGAAGAAGGCAAATCGCGGAAATTGTCTGGCCCATCATTTAAATACGCCGTATCATCACTCTGACGTTGACGTCGCGCGGCGTAGTTGAATCGTCGATTCGATGTTTACGATGACTTCTCGAGTCGAATCATCGTCTACCAAGGACTATTTGAGGTTTTGGAGGTCTTCTCAACTTGTGGGGACGGCTTGGTCGTGTTCTGAAGCCAACTCATTGCATTGTCTACGATGTCTTCTCGTCGGAGAAGACAAGCCAAACACTTTATTGTTTTTTTTTTCATCCCCGATTTGCCATCATTTGTGGTCCCACATTCTGGATTACAGCGAAGGTTTAATAACCAACATGTGGTTATGGGGTTCTGTTTAACACAAATCCAGTGCTTGATCATTAAAGAGAGGCTTGCGGACTTTCTTTTACTGAAATTCTCCTTACTAATACTACATCATACAGATGTAGACCAGTAAGGAGAATCTGCATGTCAACCGGCTTGAGGCTGAAATGGTTTAAGTTCAGTTCTTAATACTGCTGTGATGATTGCAATATTCTACATATACATGTTCATCTCCAGCAATTTCCCAGACCGCAATGACTTAAGGACTTTTGTGACTTCTTCACTGGAAGCCTGTGAACAGTAAAATTAAAAAATTCATCAGTCCAACTTTTATAATTCATTAAGAATTGAAAAAATATATTAAAAATTGACGGGTTTGTTTAAGACTGATAAAGATACAGCTAAACCTTGCATTCAGTTTCCTGGGCAAAACATCTCAATATTGATGTAGCCTGTTCCAGGCTCTCAGATAGTGGGGGTGATCGAAAAATATTGGAGCGAGCAAAGAAAAAACGAGGGAGGGGAGGGGGGGAGAGAGCCTCCATCGACTGGTGCTCTTCCATCTGAGCTAAGTAGATGATAGTAATCTTCATGAAGGTGGCTATAACCATTGTACTGTTACCTGAGGAAGTGACCTCAAAGGAGGATGCTTGAGAAGGAATTTGAAGGCTTCCACAGACTGTGAATCTGGATGTGATGACTCTGTATAACAAACAAACAGAGCTGCTGCCATGCAGTGAATCTGACAGTACTGCAAAACTAAACATCATATAAAGTATTATCAAATAGAAGTTAATATAATCTTTGCTCTGATGTAAGGATTAAGTTGACACTAACATTAACTAGTGGTACAGTGGTGTCCTGGGGGGAGGGGTACTCCCTTATATGACCTATGCCATACCTGGATAGGGTATGGTTTTGGTATTTTTGTCCTGAGCAGGGTATATAATTTTAACGCGAGTCTGTCCTAAACAGGGTATGGTTCAGTTAACTTAGCGCTTGTGGTGACTTCCCTTGTCGTGATTGGTATATTCATGCAAAGGCGAAGTCGTTTTCTTTTCAAAGGATCCGTCTACCATTTTTTTTAAAGCTTAGATCAATAACCACGCACAAGCTGTGACCTTGGCAGGGTCCTAAAATAGAGGGTGTTGTCCTACACAGGGTAGGTATTTTCGTTTTTTTTTGGTCCTAAACAGGGTCAGTACCCCCCCCCCCCCGGGAGTGAGTGGTTAGCGCATTTTACTTCAGATCTGAAGGTCTATGGTTTGAGTGTTGGTCTATGTCCGTGTGTTGTTTCCTTAGACAAGAAACTTTGCTCCACATTTTCTCTCTCCCCCCAGGTGTATTGTACAGGCAAAACAATGCCAGGGTAAACCTTCCACTTGACTACCATCCCATTCAGGGGGAGTAGCAATACTCCTAGGTGCTTAATGCTACAGAAACTGGGTAAAGCTATGGCCGAGTGGGCGCCCTGTGACTTGTTTACAACTTTACCTACCATCAACTGGAAAACATATGATTTCTCCTTTAATAATACAAATATAAGTAATACAAAACTATTTAGAGAAAAGCCCCATAACTCACAGTTGGTTTTCATGCAAGTTCTCTCTTCAGAACAAACTTGAATATTTTGGAATATCGGTCTTAGTACAGAGAAGAAAACTGGAAAGCCTAGAGAATACCAGGTGTGTATTGGGTCAACAATAGGGGTGGCGAATGGTACCTTCAAAATCGTGGGTCTCGGAAAATTTTGGTCCGGTCTCGAAATCTCGGCAGTTTTTGTTTTAGTCTCAAAGTCTCGTTTGGCTGGTGCCTTTTTTGTCTCGGAGTCTCGGATATTTTTCCTCAAGGTCTCGGAGTCTCGGATACTTTTGTCAAGCATTGTCATTCTTCATCCTTGTTTGTTGTTTGATAGGCGATTTGGATATTTTTAGCACTGAGTCTCGGGCTCGGATTTTATAACGTAGCTGCCGTCGCAGTCTCGGATTTTGAAACAAGGGTCTCGGCGTCTCAGCGAGTTTCGGATTTACCATTCACCACCCCTAACAATGTGCTTGAAATCTGACTTTATTTTCCATGCTTAAACCTCCAATAAATAATCAGTCCATGCACAGCACAAGGTTCTTAAGGCTTCTAAAAAAAGCACAGAAATAACCTATTTTCCTGATAATTTTCAGCCAAACACTTCTAAATTCTTACCTGATGCTGCAAGTCCTTTGATGATGTTTGGTGTTTCTAGAAAAGAGCATTCTTTCTGTGGAATTTTTTCCTCCCAGGAATCTGTTTTTAACACTTTAACAAAATCAGACTTGAGATTCTCAGGATCTCGGGTGTGATATTCACAGGCTGGTGCTGATGTTAGGATCACAACACCGGAAGGCTTCAAGTTTTGAAGCAACTGCAATCAGCACATGTAAATATGTTAATTACCCATGTGAGCAGTTCAAATTGAACACCTCTTTCTTAGAGCTGTGAGTGGGTTGGGGGTGGGGGGGAGGGGGGTTAGGTGGCCGGGGTTGTACCCCCATAAAATAGGTACAAGTCAGAATCTTGTTTTGTGGCAATGAAAATTCTCAAGTACTCATTTTCCACTGAGGTGCAGGAATGAAGAAAACTAGATTAATGAGATGGAAATCATATTTCTATCGCAATGAATAACAATACATCCCACTGTATCATGCTTCGTTCTAGAAAAAAAACTGCACTAATTTTCTGCAATCCTGCACCTCACTCTCATTTTCACACTTCACATCCTCCAGATAAATAGTTTCATATTTTTTCCACATAAAAAACTTAAAGGTTTGGCAATAACTTCAACATTCAGGGGGTACTGTCACAGATTAGCTGCATGGGTATGTACCACTATAAAGGATATGTATGGTTTTCAAACAGTTTAGTCTGGGATAAGGTGTAGCAATAAGATTTTTTGGTCTATATTGGGATATTGTTTCCAGGGACAATGATCAGTGGTATGAAAATTTTAGTCTATAATAGGAATTCAAAATCACAAATGAAAAAGCCTTACATAGCGAGTCTGGTATTGGGCAGGGATTTTTGGTCTGGGTTGCAAAATGCAGCTGAACGTGCACAAAGTACAGAGTATCCCCCCCTACCCCCCTACAGAGACTTAGGCCCTTTTAAAAATTCTCATAGGATAACCTGGCCTGTTAAATCAATAAAATTGATGATCGATGAAATCGATATCAATCGATGCCAATTAATCGATGACGTATGTTTTTGTGATAATTCGATTGACCATCGATTTCCAATAAAATCGATCAATTGATATCGATTTTATCAATTGCCATTGATTGTCATTGGTGTTGCTCAAATAAGCAATGAAATGATTTTATTTCAATAACAGAACAGTTGTAAATAACAACAGGAACAACGTGCTGATCGCCATTATTCATAAATGAGGCAAGATTTATGCGAGCAAACAGAAAAGCTACACATATCAGTTTCAAAAGCTGTGCTAGGACAACAACTGAATAAATGGCTTCAAGCAAAAACATTGTCATGCGAATAGTCTCTGGAACAGTTACTAAAAACAAATAGACAGAAATGTCCAGATATTTGCCAGTTAATTCCAAGAGGAACAAAAGGTGCAGTAGAAGGTGAAGTAGTTGTTCTTTTCTCTCGTCATAATAGCAACAGTAAATAAACACTCCAGGTACCCTTTCACGACGACATCGGATATATCAAAAGAGTAACTTCCTGTTCGCGATGCGGAGTGTCTTGACCAGACATTGTGTTTGAAATTTTGTTACACGAGCTCCGAGAAAGCACACAAAAATCGATAAAATCGATAACTTCTGGGACATTTTTTGTGATTATCAATTGATCATCGATTGGCCGATATCAATCGATATCAATTAACTAATTTTATCGATTGATATTGATTGATCGATTGGATTTCCGATGATCGATTGTCATCGATTTAACAGGCCGGGAGGATAAGGGTCATAATACGCCCGATGAGTTAGTCTTAAATTTTTGTCCTACCTTTTCTGTCCAGTGGAAAGCTTTTTCCTGGGGTACAGGCGTTCTACACTGGCAAATTACTGACTCATCGTGACCACTCGTTAACTGATACAGGTAACTGGTATCGGGCGATTTTGACGTAGAACAGAGCTTTTCAAAGTTCGCCTCCTTTTCCTTTTTGGAGGTAATGCAAGCGACGATCTTACTCCCTGCTGATAAGAAATGCGCTTCTAAAAATTTTGTTGCTACTTCTCCGAGCGCAAGCACCAGCAAAGGGCAATTTCTCGGAGAGGGCACCTGTGAAGACTCTACAAGCTGAGGCGCCCAGTGAAAGGCCAAAGCCTTTGAATATTCTTCTAGCGCAGAAGATCCCTCGTTGTCTTCTTCATCGTCTTCATCGTACACTGCACGAGAGGAAGGAAATTTCACTTCCCAAACACCGAACGAAGCCGCCATTTTGAATGCAATGTAGTGCCCAGGCCATCAGCCGTTTAGGCGGAAGTGCTCGTGCTCGGGTGCATGAGCCCGCTGACTGCCCTTGTCATGTGATGATCATGTGATGATCATGTGATGATACTCAGACACTGGAGAAGTTTCGAGAAGTTGTTGTCCGGGTGTTGTGTTGTGTTGCTGGTGATTTCGCTGTGTATTTTCTATGATAAAACGATAATGGCGCTGCGAATTATCCTCCTTGTGTACCTGTTACAAGAAGCAGTGGCGCAGGTTAATGTTAATCCTGGTATGAAGTCGTTCTCGTACGCCATTAAAAACGGGTTTCTGTTTGCTAACGAAGAGAAAACGCTGTACGAGCACAATACAGGCCAGCCGGGAGTCGTGACAGAGCAATGGTTCACGGGCGAAAAAGCTATGAATCAAGATACCAGGATAAGAATCTATATCGACAATGAGGCCGAAGCAAGTTTGGATTTTCAACTACTTCTTGCTCATGGTGTAGGATTTCTTGAGGCGAATGAGGTTCCAAATACTCCTTGGGGCACCAAACGTATTGGGCATGACGCTGATGGAGGAATATTCAACACATTCCGCATACCATTTGGCAAATCTTTCAGAGTTACTGCGACCAGTCCATTCCATAGTCAATTCTGGTACATCATTAAGGGGGTAGAAAACTATCCAGTGGTTTTAGGTGACCTCGTTCTTCCCTCGAACGCAAGACTAAAGCTCTACAAGAACATCAATGTTTTTATGAAGCCGTTCGAGTTCCTGCCCTTGGCGTACATACCAAGCTCTGCAGGAGCAGTGTTCATGGTAACCATGGCTGTGAACAGCACGAATCTCGTTTTTCTTGAAGGCTGTTTTCGTGCTTTCATTGATGGCAGTAACAAGACAACTTGGCTTTCATCTGGCACCGAAGACTTTTTTCTGTCTGCATTTTACTTTAACAGGGGAATATTTCATCAAGACAATGCTGGGTTAACTTACAAAGATGAAGGATCTGTCAGTGCGTACAAGTTTTTCGAGAACGACCCTCTGCTGTTTAGCAAATCTTTTGAGCTTTGGTGGAGGTGCAGTGATGTTGATATCACTAAAGACAAACATGGCTGTCCTGACACATGGCCAGATCCTAGCCCTTATGCTTCCTCTGACAGAAATCATCATGGCTTTTACAGCAAAGAAGAAGAGTTTTCCAACAAAGAAGAAAATCCCAGCAAAGGAAAGTTTTACAGCAAAGAAGAGATTTCCAAGAAAGGAAAGTCTTACGTGTATGCCAACTTACCTTCTGCTAATGTAACCACGTATACATGGGTATATGAATGGTAAAAATTTAGCACTACATATTGGTGGTAAGGGTGGGGGGGGGGGGGGTACTCTATATATTTGTGGGTGGTGATGTGCTGCTGGGACTCTGAAACCGTTACCCTATACCAGGTGTGCGTTTCTCGAAAGTCCCGAAAATGTTTCGGACCTGAAAAGCTGTGTTAGGTGCAGAATGTTTACCAATAAAGATTCGGTTTTTGTTAAATTTGAAATCTAAGCAATAAAATCTTACGTTTACTACACAACTTTAGCTGATTTGTGGGCTAAACAGTTCAATGCCTTTCGTTGGAAACTACATTTTAAAAGTTGCTTTCAGGCCCGAAAAGTCTTTGGGAGCTTCAAGAAACACACGCCTGGTCACATTTAGCTGCATTTTGCAACCCTGTTCAAGACTAAATATCAAAAATCCCTACCCTATCCCAGACTTGTTTTCATACCACCGATCAGTTTCCTGCTAAATGCTACCCTAGTCTAGGCCAAAGTCTCTGATTTCTATACCTTATCCCGGACCAGTCTGCTCAAAAACCATACCATTCACAGCGACACATACCCATATAGCTTATATATGAGAGTACCCCTGGGGGTACACCTCATTGAACACTCTTTTACATTTTTTTTTTTGGCCAAAATCATATTTCCTCAAACAACACCTTGAACATTTCATAATAATTTATTATTGAATACCGTATTTTCCGGTGTATAAGTCTACCCCTGAAACCACGAAAATTTGCCCCAAAAATCGACCTCGTCTTATACACCGGCCAAAACTCAAGAGCTGTCAGTTCATTAGGAAATTAGCATAACAATGACACCCTAAGATGAACATCGAAGTGACGATTTATGTATGTATGTATGTATTGCAGTAAAAGAGCAACAATCGATCTTGGTTTCACTTTCCGAGCAAAATGCACATTCTTACCTTTATGAGTGTGAATTTTTCACATTAGGGATTTGTCATTAGAAATGTTCGATTTTCCCGCTCAATGCATGCAAGTTTGAGGTTATTTTGTGCTTGAAATCCATGACCACTACTACTTCTGAAGAAAACAAATCGCACATCGATCGACAAGACGCTAGAAACTTGGTAACCACACACTTGCTTCTAGCTACTGGTTTCCAGTGTTGTCCGAGCTTAGCTGGGTTACTAAGCATCCAAGAATAGTGGCCTGTTGACAGACTCGTTCTATGGCTTCATGCATTCATTTTACGGCATTTCTTCATTGTATAAAGCCTCAAGATGACCCACAAATATAATGAAAGAAATTTTAGAGCAGGTATCTTGAGAATTTGGATTCATATTTGTCAATTTATTAACGAAGTGCATTTGTTCGCGTGTTAGTCGATCAATGTGGTTCATTCAGTCTACTTTGACTTTGGGTCTCGAAGATGCTCTTCAAGAGAGACAAGACTTGTTTTCCTTGATGCCAACGATTTACGTCATCACATGGTCAAAATGTTGTGGACTCACGAGGCACAGCCGAGTGAGTCAGCAACAAATTTTGACCATGTGATGACGTAAATCGTGGTAAATAAGAGTCCACACCACGGAAAACCGGTGTAAATTTGTTTTTTACAACAATATTTAGAAAAAAATACAAGGAAAAATCGAAGTCTTGTTACAAAACGTGACAGCAAAGAAAGAGCAAGCGTTGTCTATAACTTTCTCGCAATCTCATTGGTTGTTTTCAAGCGCACGTGTGTTAACGTCAGCACCGTTGTCTGGACTCTCATTTACCACTCACGTCGACCAATCAGATTGTGACTTTAGAGGCAATTGTGGTAAAAAAAAATTTAGATGCTAATGAAGCAAAATGTAAACAATGAGATCAGCAAAGATTCGCCTATAGAGTTGATGTATCTTAATGGCTAAATATTCAAATTAAGTGATTGCTTTACATGTAATAAGCTGCATTAGCGATGTTGAAATCTTTTACATTTTTGCACATTTTTAAAAATAATATAATAAGTAATAGCGTCGCGCACAAATGACCTCAGTACTCATGTTTGTCTGAGTTTATAATTTATTCTTGTTTATTCTTGCATTTCTGACAATAGAAATTCCTTATTAGGAATCCCCTGAGAGTCACTTTTGGTTTGTTTGTCTGAGTTTTAGTTCTATAAATAGTAATTGTGCGCTTCGCTATTTAATTTAAGGTTATCATTCAATAATATTTAAGAAAATATAGTCTGATTTGAATTTGTTAATTAAAAAAAATCAGAAATTCCAGTATTAGTCAAAACTTCCCATCATTGAGATACTTTTGTTAGACAAAAGTTTGTTCAACTTTCTGAATAGAATCAAGTAAAAATGAAAGTCTTTCTGTTTACTCAGGATTACAGGCAGATTTCTGCTGAAGTAATTTTTGTAATAGTGGTTATTCAGTGAAAAGTTGTGCTTAACTAACATCTATTTTTTCAAGCCTGTTATTAAGAGCCTTTAGGCAAGAAAAAATAAAAAAAAAACGAGTAAAAATGACCAGCTGCATTACACAACTTTTCACTGAATAAGTAATTGTTAAGCGAAATATATGTTTTTGATAGTGTTGTATAGCATGCACTCAAAAGAATGTTATAAAGTGTCATATTTGCACTACAATACAATACAACTTTATTTGACGTGTACAATTACGCTTAGCTATGAGTAGTGTACCTAAGAGAGAGACCAGCTAGTTTACAGGTAATGCCACAAACTAAATTAGTACAATGAAATAATAACTAAATAGATAAAAATAAGGGTGTATGTGTACAATATTAATCAAAAATGCTAAAATATATTACAATATCAATACTATCATTAATTTCTACACTTCAATGTTAATATCATATTTCTAAACGCATTGTGGTCAGTTGCCTTTCGTAACGCATTAGTGCATATTCACGCTCTTAATGATGTCGAATAATAAGTAGATCGTCATGTATATGTTGTGGTTCAATCTTATCTTTGGTTTAAATTTTATTTCCCTTTGTTTTAAACTCATTATCATACATTACCATACCCAAAAACAAAGGGAAAAAAAATTTAAACCAAGGATAAAATTGAACCACAACATATATATTTGTATAGGTGGCTCTCCAGAAGAGATTTTTTCTGTTATGATGGAATATTTACTAAAGAAATAAAAAACGTACCAAGTGCATTATTGAGTTATATAAGCACGCGGGAATTTTTAAGAACGCGAGAGATTTGCAGAGAAGCATGAGCCAAAGGTCGATTCGACGTTTATGATGACTTCTCGAGTCGAATCATCGTCTACCAAGGACTATTTGAGGTTTTGGAGGTCTTCTCAACTTGTGGGGACGGCTTGGTCGTGTTCTGAAGCCAACTCATTGCATTGTCTACGATGTCTTCTCATCGGAGAAGACAAGCCAGGGGGAAAAAGTTTTATCTTAACATGCCAATAATTTATTGCAATTTGATAATAAAAAATGGGGGTCATCCAGCTAGTGTTTTAGTTATAAGCACGTAAAGCTAAAATAAAGGGTGTCTTTAACAGGTTATACTGTTACTTCATAACAGAGACCACAAATTGTTTACCAATGATTTGGCATTTGTTTGATACCATTATTGTAGTAGTAACTTATAATGTTGGTAGTACAGATCCATCAAATTGTAAGTACTGGAAATTACTAGAAACTGTTGTGAGCCACCTTAAGTTGACACTAACATTAACTAGTGGTGTAGTGGTTAGCACATTTTACTATAAATCTGAAGGTCTGCAGTTTGAGGGTTGGTCTCTGTCCTTGTGTTGTTTTCTTAGACAAGAAACTTTGCTCTACATTTTCTCTCTCCGCCCAGGTGAATTGTCAGGCAATGTAATGCCAGGATAAACATTCCACTTGACTACCATCCCATCCAAGGGGAGTAGCAATATTCCTAGGTGCTTAATGCTACAGAAACTGGGTTAAGCTGTGGCCGAGTGGGCTCCCTGTGACTTATTTGTAACTTTACCAACCATCAACAGGAAAACATTTTGATTTCTCCTTTTAATAATACAAACATAAGTGATACAAAACTATTTAGAGAAAAGTCCCATAACTCGTAGTTGTTTTTTTAATTGGCCGTTTAAAAATGAATGCGGAGTAAGGTAAAAAATTTTACGCCTCTACGCATGAGGTTTTACTTCCGGTTGAATTTCAAATGAAGAAGTATGTTGCTTGCAACAGGAACGAGTAACTGAATGAGAGGCAGAAATCCTGAAGAAAGCCCAAGGGTGAGAAGAAATATTACCACTAGGTTACCCATTTTAAATAACGACAACAACAACAACGCTATCAGCACTCTCGTAAGCAAGTTATTTTCTTTATTAGGTAGTATCTCTCTGCTACAAGTAAGGGATAAACACCGAGAACGAAGGTCACTCGAATCCCAATTAAAATAACATGAAACGAATGCAAAACAAAAATTCCTCGATATTTCTTACCACTGTTTGATGAAATAAGCCTAATCAAAGACCACAGCGTGTCCATCAAAAAACTTAGATGTCCCATCAACTGATTTGCATTGATCGGATCCCCGGGGGGGGGGGGGGGGGGGGGGGGGGTGGGCGGTACTCCCTATAATGGGCTATATGGGGATGCTCCGCCCGAAAGGGGTACCTTTTTGAGACTGGAGGTATATGAAAGACTCGTGATTTCACGAATTGAAGTATATGAAAGGGTAGGGATTTCGATCACGAAGAATAGGAAAGGGTACCGAAAACATGCCGTGGAGGCGTAAAAAAGGTACAAGGGAAAACTGCCATTTAAGTCTTATAAAAAGGGCCTTTCAAAATATATCAAACAGACGCACATAAAGGCAATATGAAAGGGGTACCATTTTCATTGAAAGGTATATGAAAGGGGTACCATTTTCAATGAAAGGTATACGAAAGGGGTACCTTTTCTGTCAAAAACGGTATATGAAAGGGTAAGGGTTTGAACCTCGGGGCGGAGCATCCCCGTACAAAACTTTGTTGAGTACCCCCCCCCCGGGGGGGGGGTCGGATATGATAGCGTTCAGTGGCGGAACGATAAATACACAGCTCCTTAACGAAAGAAATCGGTTGACTTATTGAGGAATTTCTAAAACCAGTAGGCAAAAATACAAAAAACAATCTAACAGCAGCACGTAAAGTTTTCTTCTCTCCTTTTTAGCGCGATGTTTTCCTGTAGTTATTAAGTCTCGTACAGTCCTTTCGATACGACATCCGTAAGGCACTGCTACGTCTGTTACCAGGGGCCCGTTTCTCGAAACTCCCGGTAACTTTTCGGGCCTGAAGCCAAATATTGAAATCAAAATCTAAAGGACCTAAAGAATAAAAGCGCGGGTCCAAGCGAGCAAACCAGTCCATTTTGTTTCGCTAACTGATAGTTTTATCGTATTATCTGCAAAACTTTTGAAACCCCGATCTTCAATGAAAACACAAGAGGCTAGCTGGTAGCCTGTACTCATGCGCTTGCATAAGAACGTTTTATGGTTTATTTTAACTGGGTCACGCACCCCTTCCCTCTCAACGAATTTTGCGTGACATGTAAGTCTTGTTTTGTTTAGGGGTGGACCATTAGAAATCCTGGGAGGGGGGTCAAAAATTTTTCAGTGTATGAATTTTTTTTTCGGCCTGAGTTTCCTGCAGGATTTTTTTTTTGAGGGAGGTGCAAGCCTGCAGGTTTTTTTTTTTGAGATCTTCTTTATAAATGCGTGCAAGCCCCAAATTTTTTTTATACTAATGGCCCAATCCATTTTTGGTATTAAACGCTGAAGAGTAGATTTAAGTCAGACTGTCGAACCTTTGCATAAAAAATGGGGAGAAATAAGAATTGAGATGGAGTGGTCGAGCGCCAAAGGCGCGAGCCGCTAGGGGGGTCTGGGGGCATGCCCCACCAGAAAATTTTGAAATCTTGATGCTCTGAAACTCCGTTTCTAGTGTTCTGAGACAACAATTTCTGTCAAAAATGTTTGGCAAATTGATGTGGCTTCTCGTCGCTTTGCGTCTCTGTATGGCTCCACATACAAGTACTCGATTTCATTTTATTTTTCTTGCTGTTTCTTTAGTTTATCTGGATATCAGAGTTGAGTATACGCAATTTCGTCTTTTTGTATAGTAAGTATTATGAGAATTTGACGAAAATGACAGAATTTCATTTTCAAGCAAAATCGGGGTAATCTCGACGAAATCAGGACGGTTGGACAATCTGTAATGTATTTAAAAAATACTTGTGTGTAGTAGAGCAGGTTACATATTTCATGATGTTTACAGTGTTTTCAAATATGTACATAAACAAGGTTTTGGTTATATTAAGATATTGGTACATGTACCAGATAGACCTTTGAGGCAGGTAATTTTTGACAGCATTTGAGTCAACCTGAAGTTGCTTTTTGATGAATTTTACTACCAGAGAGCATGTCATACTCTCATATGTTCCAGTTTAAAATAAATAAATAAATATATGTATATATAGCCAGTAAGCTTGCAGGATTTTATTTTTTTATGGTCAACTGCTTGCAGGAATTTTTTTTGAGACAATTTTCCTTTGCAGGATTTTTTTTTTGGTAATTGTCACCCCCCCTCCCAAGATTTCTAATGGTCCGCCCCTTACATATTATCAGATATCATTATGTAAGGGATAATGCCCGAGCTCCGAGGCCTTCTTAAAAATAATGACCGAGCGCGTAGCGCGAGGTCATTATTTTTAAGAAGGCCGAGGAGCGAGGGCATTATCCGTTTTAATGCACCTTTTCATTGTTTTAGAACAAGCAAACCAACGACTTGCTGTGAAATTTTGCTCATTAGTGACAGTAGTGATTGTCTAAATCCCGTAAGGATTGTGCAAGCATTTTAATCATTGTAATGACTCCCGTGGGCGAATTTTTTCTTGCCGTTACAATCAGTTTAGAATTGATCAACTATGGCCTCGATGAAACGCGGTGATGCGATGTGAAGCGCCGTTTGTGATATTCTTTACTGGCCAAGTAGGATACTTTTTACAACAAGATGCGTATAAAGTTCTCAAGATACCGCAAAATAGGAAAAAGGAATCAAGAGGATGCAATCTTGGAAAAAATGTGAGCTAGCGAAGTGAAATTTTAATAGTACACTTTTGAAACGTTTCAATTCTTACATGACAAGGGTAAAAAGTTCCTTGACAGTCAGCAGTAGTAATAATCAGAAATTTGGGGATATGGGCTTTAGATTAGACTACGAGCAATCTCTCTTTCCCAGCTTAGTCCATCGAGCGAGAAACGAAGAAACATTAGCGAACGGTAATGGCCGTGCGAAACTGGGGCACCTCCAGTTTCGCGCGGCCATTATCCATTCGCTAATGTTTTTTCGTTCCTCGCTTGATGGACTAAGCTGGGAAAGAGAGACTGCTCATAATCTAGCTTTAGATAAAAATAGGAAATTCACTGTCGATAATTTTTCATTCCACGTTCAATGTAATGGAAAATATTGAGATTTTGCCTTATAGTGTCTATAGTAAAGGTTTATTTAAAACTATTAACCAAGGTAGTTGAAAACCTAAAAACATAAGTCCCTCGGAGATACAGAGTGTATGTTGTTGGTCCAGAGGGATATTTTGTTTATTTTGTTGACATGTACATCAAAATAAAAGTATTTGTCAGGGGTGTTGCGAGTGCTATCCATGTTGGAATTTTTAATAAATTATGCTGATGTGCTAAATTGAGAAGATTCTAGAAAATCACTGAGGTGGAACAGTAGGTTATTATTGTGATCAGTGAGGTGGAACAGGAGGTTACTATTTTTAATAATAACCTCCTGTTCCACCTCACTGACCACAATAATGACCTGTTGTTCCATTTCAGTGAGCATGTATGCAGATTATTAGAAATAATAACCTGTTCAAAACAATGAAAAGGTGCATTAATACGACTGAATTTACAACTGAATTTAAACACGTTTTATAAGCATTTCTCTAAATCTAGCGACAACACAAAGAAAAATTCAATCACAAATTGATATCAACATAAATTCCCATCGAAAAATGTAATTTCTTTTCCGGTGAAGACTAAACGGGCACGGCGAAATCACGAGGTCGCATGTCAACCAATCAGACCAGTGAAAATCCTCCCGCGGGATACGGGAAACTTTAAACAAACAAGGCAATTTGTGACCACAAAAAAGCGGGACGAAAGCTAAAAATAGAAACAAGGAAACCTTACCTTGACTCATGCCGCTATGCGCATGAGTAATAAAACAGCTTTCCTTACCGGGTCTTTCGAGAAACGGCCCCCTGAGCCCTTCGTTTTTTCCGCTGATCAAACGAAACGAAGGCTCTGGAGACGAGAATGTTCGGGTGCATGAACCGCCCTATGTTATTTAATGCTCACCGCATGAACCCGCCTGTCCGCTGACTGTCATGTGATGATCATGAGATGATCGAGACTTGTTGTTGCCGGTGATTTCGCTGTGTATTTTAATTTCTATGACAAAAACGATAATGGCGCTGCGAATTATCCTCCTTGTGTACCTGTTACAAGAAGCAGTGGCGCAGGTTAATGTTAATCCTGGTATGAAGTCGTTCTCGTACGCCATTAAAAACGGGTTTCTGTTTGCTTACGAAGAGAAAACGCTGTACGAGCACAATACAGGCCAGCCGGGAGTCGTGACAGAGCAATGGTTCACCGGCCAAAAAGCCATGAATCAAGATACCAGGATAAGAATCTATATCGACAATGAGGCCGAAGCAAGTTTGGATTTTCAACTACTTCTTGCTCATGGTGTAGGATTTCTTGAGGCGAATGAGGTTCCAAATACTCCTTGGGGCACCAAACGTATTGGGCATGACGCTGATGGAGGAATCTTTAACACATTCCGCATACCATTTGGCAAATCTTTCAGAGTAACTGCGACCAGTCCATTCCATAGTCAATTCTGGTACATCATTAAGGGGGTAGAAAACTATCCAGTGGTTTTAGGTGACCTCGTTCTTCCCTCGAACGCAAGACTAAAGCTCTACAAGAACATCAATGTTTTTATGAAGCCGTTCGAGTTCCTGCCCTTGGCGTACATACCAAGCTCTCCAGGAGCAGTGTTCATGGTGACCATGGCTGTGAACAGCACGAATCTCGTTTTTCTTGAAGGCTGTTTTCGTGCTTTCATTGATGGCAGTAACAAGACAACTTGGCTTTCATCTGGCACCGAAGACTTTTTTCTGTCTGCATTTTACTTTAACAGAGGAATATTTCATCAAGGCAATGCTGGGTTAACTTACAAAGATGAAGGATCTGTCAGTGCGTACAAGTTTTTCGAGAACGACCCTCTGCTGTTTAGCAAATCTTTTGAGCTTTGGTGGAGGTGCAGTGATGTTGATATCACTAAAGACAAACATGGCTGTCCTGACACATGGCCAGATCCTAGCCCTTATGCTTCCTCTGACAGAAATCATCATGGGTTTTACAGGAAAGAAGAGTTTTCCAACAAAGAAGAGACTCCTAGCAAAGGAAAGTATTACAGTAAAGAAGAGATTTCCAAGAAAGGAAAGTCTTACGTGTATGCCAACTTACCTTCTGCTAATGTAACCACGTATACATGGGTATATGAATGGTAAAAATTTAGCACTACATATTGGTGGTAAGGGTGGGGGGGGGGGGTACTCTATATATTTGTGGGTGGTGATGTGCTGCTGGGACTCTGAAACTGTTACCCTATACCAGGTGTGCGTTTCTCGAAAGTCCCGAAAATGTTTCGGACCTGAAAAGCTGTGTTAGGTGCAGAATGTTTACCAATAAAGATTCGGTTTTTGTTAAATTTGAAATCTAAGCAATAAAATCTTACGTTTACTACACAACTTTAGCTGATTTGTGGGCTAAACAGTTCAACGCCTTTCGTTGGAAACTACATTTTAACAGTTGCTTTCGGGCCCGAAAAGTCTTCAGGAGCTTCGAGAAACGCACGCCTGGTCACATTCAGCTGCATTTTGCAACCCTATTCAAGACTAGATACCAAAAATCCCTACCCTATCCCAGACTTATTTTCATACCATTGATCAGTTTCCTGCTAAATGCTACCCTATTCTAGGCCAAAGTCTCTGATTTTTATGCCGTATCCCGGACCAGTCTGCTCAAAAACCATACCATTCACAGCGGCACATACCCATATAGCTTATATATGAGAGTACCCGGGGGGGGGGGGGGGGGGGGGGGTAGTTAAACACTCAAAGTTGTGTCCAGTTGCAACTTGGCAACTTTTGAACACTCTTTTACATTTTTTTTGGCCAAAATCATAATTCCACAAACAACACCTTGAACATTTCATAATAATTTATTATTGAATACCGTATTTTCCGGTGCATAAGTCTTACCCCTGAAACCACGAAAATTTGCCCCAAAAATCTACCTCGTCTTATACACCGGCTAAAACTCAAGAGCTGTCAGTTAATAAGGAAATTAGCATAACAATGACACCCTGAGATGAACATCGAAGTGACGATTTATTGCAGTAAAAGAGCAACAATCGATCTTGGTTTCACTTTCCGAGCAAAATGCACATTCTTACCTTTATGAGTGTGAATTTTTCACATTAGGGATTTGTCATTAGAAATGTTCGATTTTCCCACTCAATGCATGCAAGTTTGAGGTTATTTTGTACTTAAAATCCATGACCACTACTACTTCTGAAGAAAAGAAATCGCACATCGATCGACAAGACGCTAGAAACTTGGTAACCACACACTTGCTTCTAGCTACTGGTTTCCAGTGTTGTCCGAGCTTAGCTGGGTTACTAAGCATCCAAGATGGTGGCCTGTTCACAGACTCGTTCTATGGCTTCATGCATTTATTTTACGGCATTTCTTCATTGTATAAAGCCTCAAGATGACCCACAAATATAATGAAAGAAATTTTAGAGCGGGTATCTTGAGAATTTGGATTCATATTTGTCAATTTATTAACGCAGTGCATTCGTTCGCGTGTTAGTTGATCAATGTGGTTCATTCAGTCTACTTTGACTTTGGGCCTCGAAGATGCTCTTCAAGAGAGACAAGACTTGTTTTCCTAGAAAATTGTAAAGAATTTTTCTCCTCATACTTGATGCCAAATCAAGAAAATCCTAATTATTAGGCTCAAAAAGTGGGGTCAACTTATACACCGGTTCAACTTATACGCCAGAAAATCTGTATATAAATAAACTGGTATGAATTTTGGACAATTTGTTGTCCTTGATAATGAATGTGAAGAAGTGTTTCTTTAAAAAAAAAAATCAACGTCTTGCAGTCAAAAGAATGCAATAGTCATCTGGCCTTTGGAATCCTCGAAATGTAGTTTAACAGAATCAAATTTCAAAAACTTTTCTGGGAGGGTGCAGGCTTTTGAAGAAGCTGGCTCCACAAGGAAACTAAAATTAGCTGATTATAAAACATAAAGTCTTCCATGCTCATTATCTACAGTACCGGACAGAAGTAACCTAACAGAAAACTCAGAGCAAAATGCATTTTCAGGCAAACTGCAAACTTGTCAAAAAAATCGAGATCCACAAAATGAATTCTAAGTACAATCTAAAATTCATTTTGTAGATCTCAAGTTTCTGACAGGTTTACAGTGAGTGTGCAAATGCATTCTGGTCCGAGTGCTCTGTTAGGTTACTTCTGTCCGGTACTGTAGCTCCTTGATGACTGCATTACAATAACTGAAATCAAATGTGATAACAAACCAAATTGAAAAAGGTAAAGTGAGTGGTTGTTCACATAACAATTCCAATCTGTGATAATTTTTCATTAATTATTGAACATTAATATATTGGCAAATCGTTGTTTACCATTATTGCCTCATTAGCATATGTGCCTCATTCTCTAATCTTAAGCTACAAGAAAATCAACTCTGAATATTGAAAGGGCATAGCACAATTAGCTTTCTCTGAAAATTTGAGCCAGATATACTAAATACACTTTGTAATGCTGTGTTAAAAAATCAAAATTTTACAAAGAATGTATGCAGGGCGAGGCAAAAGCGCTGTCCGATAGCCTGGGGCTAGTAGAATCACCTGTGAGGCTAGTGTATTTTTGTTACAGTTTGTCCAACGGGCAAGCAACGTTTGTTACCTTTTTCTCGTAATTAAGTTAAAGTGTGTGTACCAGAAAGTTCCTGAACAAAAGTGAATAATATTATTATTAGGAACATTTAAAAACTGTAAAAAAAGAAATACAAAGGTGAACAATAGAAATTGAATGATTATCACCTAAATGATTCTTTGTTATTTGTAAGTTAAACCTACTTGGAAAGCAACAACAATTCTTTTGAGCTAGCTCAGAGCTCCGGGCTAGTAAGCTAAAGTAACAACTTGCCCGAAGGGCAAGCTGTTTAATTCCTTCCCATCTAACCTTGTGTATGGCTCATTAATGCTTTTGCCACCCAACAATTTTGCAGTTTTTGATAGCAGATATCATAAAAAAAGGTAAAAATTACCTAGATTACTATTAAGTTTAAAAAACTCTTTCAACTTTTGAAGTCAATTTGCATTTAACACTGTGCCTTCTCTACTTAACAAATTTACACCAGTTTTCCGTGGTGTGGACTCTTATTTACCACGATTTACGTCATCACACGGTCAAAATGTTATGGACTCACGAGGCGCAGCCGAGTGAGTCAGCAACAAATTTTGACCATGTGATGACGTAAATCGTGGTAAATAAGCGTCCACACCACGGAAAACCGGTGTAAATTTGTTTTTTACAACAATATTTAGAAAAAAATACAAGGAAAAATCGAAGTCTTGTTACAAAACGTGACAGCGAAGAAAGAGCAAGCGTTGTCTATAACTTTCTCGCAATCTCATTGGTTGTTTTCAAGCGCACATGTGTTAACGTCAGCACCGTTGTCTGGACTCTCATTTACCACTCACGTCGACCAATCAGATTGTGACTTTAGAGGCAATTGTGGTAAAAAAAAAAAAATTAGATGCTAATGAAGCAAAATGTAAACAATGAGATCAGCAAAGATTCGCCTATAGAGTTGATGTATCTTAATGCCTAAATATTCAAAATAAGTGATTGCTTTACATGTAATAAGCTGCATTAGCGATGTTGAAATCTTGTACATTTTTGCACATTTTTATAAATAATATAATAAGTAATTTAATTTAAGGTTATTCAATAATATTTAAGAAAATATAGTCTGATTTGAATTTGTTAATTTAAAAAAATCAGAAATTCCGTATTAGTCAAAACTTCTCATCATTGAGATACTTTTATGTTAGACAAAAGTTTTGTTCAACTTTCTGAATAGAATCAAGTAAAAATGAAAATCTTTTTGTTGCTCAGGATTACAGGCAGATTTCTGCTGAAGTAATTTTTATAATAGAGGTTATCCAGTGAAAAGTTGTGCTTAACTAACTTATCTATTTTTTCAAGCCTGTTATTAAGAGCCTTTAGGCAAGAAAAAATTAAAAAAAAAACCAACGAGTAAAAATGACCAGCTGCATTACACAACTTTTCGCTGAATAAGTAATTGTTAAGCGAAATATATGTTTTTGATAGTGTTGTATAGCATGCACTCAAAAGAATGTAATAAAGTGTCATATTTGCACTACAATACAATACAACTTTATTTGACGTGTACAATTATGCTTAGCTATGAGTAGTGTACCTAAGAGAGACACCAGCTAGTTTACAGGTAATGCCACAAACTAAATTAGTACAATGAAATAATAACTAAATAGATAAAAATAAGGGTGTATGTGTACAATATTAATCAAATTAAGAAATTTGTTAATAAAGTATTGCTTTGGTCTTAAAATGCTAAAATATATTACAATATCAATACTACCATTAATTTCTACACTTCAATGTTAATATCATATTTCTAAACGCATTGTGGTCAGTTGCCTTTCGTAACGCATTAGTGCATATTCACGCTCTTAATGATGTCGAATAATAAGTATATGTTGTGGTTCAATCTTATCTTTGGTTTAAATTTTATTTCCCTTTAAAAAACGTACCAAGTGCATTATTGAGATATATAAGCACGCGGGAATTTTTAAGAACGCGAGAGATTTGCAGAGAAGCATGAGCCAAAGGTCGATTCGACGTTTATGATGACTTCTCGAGTCGAATCATCGTCTACCAAGGACTATTTGAGGTTTTGGAGGTCTTCTCAACTTGTGGGGACGGCTTGGTCGTGTTCTGAAGCCAACTCATTGCATTGTCTACGATGTCTTCTCGTCGGAGAAGACAAGCCAGGGGGAAAAAGTTTTATCTTAACATGCCAATAATTTATTGCAATTCGATAATAAAAAATGGGGGTCTTGAAATTTTAAACAGATGATGTCTTAAATAAAAAGGCGAAAACATAACTACAGTGTACCAATAAGAGCGGGGCACCCCAGATTTCATGGCTGGGAGCCTTTGGACTCTCTATGATTCTTCTAAGAGCACAGCCTTGCACAGTATTTTGGTGCAGCCATGGAGCATGATTTATAATTTTAATTTCTTTATTTGATACTGCCATTACATGACATTACTTAAAGTTTTAACCCATCATTAAACATATTACTGGATTGCAACAGTATTAAACTGAGGGTTTTAGTGATTGACATTAAAGGTATTAATTAGTATTTGTAACCCTAGCCAAAGGAATTTTCCTTAACAGCTACGTGGACATTAAGTTGAAGAACTGTTAGTAGTATCTTGTAGTTATCAGTTATTGTCCTTTGTCATCCTTGTAAGTGAGTCAACCCACCCACGTGCACCACTCCCGGTTTCTGGGTTGCTCAGTAGCAGTGGTTTTGTATATTGCAATAAATCTTTATATGGCCCAGCTGATTCTTGGTTGTGATAGTAAGAAACAACTATTAAAGTCTTAACTCTAGTTCTTCAAATGTACAGTGGACCAAGTGGTTGAATTGCTTTGATAAAGAAAACCACACAAGAGTCAAAATGCCATACGTTGTAATAACTATTTATTAATAAATTTACTGAAAATTATTCTTAACTTTTTTTTTTCATTTCCTGTTACAACATGTTATGGTTTTGTTGCTTTTATGTCTGGTCTATACTACATTATGTCTGGTTTATACAGTTTTATGTCTCCTCCATATCCCCATTCCCATCAAATCCTCATTCCCATCATACCCCAGGCCCATCATATCCCAAATTTACACCTATATGCTTAAAACTAAATATGATATTAGAAGCACTGTTTTTAATATCAAGACAGCAATACAGTCACCCCAAAATTTCCATATACTTTAGATCTGAAAACCAACACGCTAGCCACTACATCATCGCACCCCCACAAAAATACGGTATGGATACATACAATACAACTTTTATTTTATAGAAATCAGAGTAATAGTGGGGGGGGGGGGGGGGGTATTGAAATTCTTCTCCAACATAACAGGGGGACCTGAAAAAATCCAGATTTACTTAGGGGGGACATGAAAAAAAATGGAAAATTTGTTAATTTCTCACCCATCCCCCCTCCCATAAATAATGAACGGTCCCTAAAACCAGTAGGCAAAAATACAAAAAACAATCTAACAGCAGCACGTAAAGCTTTTCTTCTCTCCTTTTTAGCGCGATGTTTTCCTGTAGTTATTAAGTCTCGTACAGTCCTTTCGATACGACATCCGTAAGGCACTGCTACGTCTGTTACCAGGGGCCCGTTTCTCGAAACTCCCGGTAACTTTTCGGGCCCGAAGCCAAATAGTGAAATCAAAATCTTAAGAATAAAAGCGCGGGTCCAAGCGAGCAAACCAGTCCATTTTGTTTCGCTAACTGATAGTTTTATCGTATTATCTGCAAAACTTTTGAAACCCCGATCTTCAATGAAAATAAAACAGCTTTCCTTACCGGGTCTTTCGAGAAACGGCCCCCTGAGCCCTTCGTTTTTTCCGCTGATCAAACGAAACGAAGGCTCTGGAGACGAGAATGTTCGGGTGCATGAACCCGCCTGTCCGCTGACTGTCATGTGATGATCATGAGATGATCGAGACTTGTTGTTGCCGGTGATTTCGCTGTGTATTTTAATTGCCATGACAAAAACGATAATGGCGCTGCGAATTATCCTCCTTGTGTACCTGTTACAAGAAGCAGTGGCGCAGGTTAATGTTAATCCTGGTATGAAGTCGTTCTCGTACGCCATTAAAAACGGGTTTCTGTTTGCTAACGAAGAGAAAACGCTGTACGAGCACAATACAGGCCAGCCGGGAGTCGTGACAGAGCAATGGTTCACGGGCCTAAAAGCCATGAATCAAGATACCAGGATAAGAATCTATATCGACAATGAGGCCGAAGCAAGTTTGGATTTTCAACTACTTCTTGCTCATGGTGTAGGATTTCTTGAGGCGAATGAGGTCCCAAATACTCCTTGGGGCACCAAACGTATTGGGCATGACGCTGATGGAGGAATATTCAACACATTCCGCATACCATTTGGCAAATCTTTCAGAGTTACTGCGACCAGTCCATTCCATAGTCAATTCTGGTACATCATTAGGGGGGTAGAAAACTATCCAGTGGTTTTAGGTGACCTCGTTCTTCCCTCGAACGCAAGACTAAAGCTCTACAAGAACATCAATGTTTTTATGAAGCCGTTCGAGTTCCTGCCCTTGGCGTACATACCAAGCTCTGCAGGAGCAGTGTTCATGGTGACCTTGGCTGTGAAGAGCACGAATCTCGTTTTTCTTGAAGGCTGTTTTCGTGCTTTCATTGATGGCAGTAACAAGACAACTTGGCTTTCATCTGGCACCGAAGACTTTTTTCTGTCTGCATATTACTTTAACAGGGGAATATTTCATCAAGACAATGCTGGGTTAACTTACAAAGATGAAGGATCTGTCAGTGCGTACAAGTTTTTCGAGAACGACCCTCTGCTGTTTAGCAAATCTTTTGAGCTTTGGTGGAGGTGCAGTGATGTTGATATCACTAAAGACAAACATGGCTGTCCTGACACATGGCCAGATCCTAGCCCTTATGCTTCCCATGACAGAAATCATCATGGCTTTTACAGCAAAGAAGAGTTTTCCAACAAAGAAGAAAATCCCAGCAAAGGAAAGTTTTACAGCAAAGAAGAGATTTCCAAGAAAGGAAAGTCTTATGTGTATGCCAACTTACCTTCTGCTAATGTAACCACGTATACATGGGTATATGAATGGTAAAAATTTAGCCCTACATATTGGTGGTAAGGGGGGGGGGGGAGGTTGGGGGTACTCTATATATATGTGGGTGGTGATGTGCTGCTGTGACTCTGAAACCCTTACCCTACACCAGACCCCATTCAGCTTTATTTTGCAACCCTATTCTAGACTAGATACCAAAATTCTCTACCCCATCCCAGACTTCTTTTCATACCACTGATCAGTTTCCTGCTAAATGCTACCCTATTCTAGACCAAAGTCTCTGATTTCTATGCCTTATCCCAGACTAGACTGCTCGAAAACCATACCATTCACAGCGGCACATACCCATATAGCTTACATATGAGAGTACCCCGCCCGGGGGGGGGGGGGGGGGGGGGGGGAGGGGTGGAGCTCCTTGATGACTGCATTACAATAACTGAAATCAAATGTGATAACAAACCAAATTGAAAAAGGTAAAGTGAGTGGTTGTTCACATAACAATTCCAATCTGTGATAATTTTTCAATAATTATTGAACATTAATATATTGGCAAATCGTTGTTTACCATTATTGCCTCATTAGCATATGTGCCTCATTCTCTAATCTTAAGCTACAAGAAAATCAACTCTGAATACTGAAAAGGCATAGCACAATAAGTCATTAGCAAGCCCCGCACTGGAGCGCAACGCTTAGCGCATTGCGCCATACAATTTAATTTAAAAGGTTGTGTGAACTTTAAGAATAAATACCTTTGTTATTCATATTGACATTAGTTTGGAACGCTTCGATGATTTCATTCTTTGTTTCACGGATCAAAGAATTCAATAGATTCTTTTGTTTCTGTTTTGAACAGAAGACGCCGAACACGTTTTTTGACCCGTTTTTTCTTGAAAACTAAGCAGAAACCAGCGGAAAAAACTCAGAGCAGTGTTCTTTTGATAGATTGAAGGCCACATGCGAAAATTCGGGAACTTTCGAGCAAAAAAAAAAGACCGAAAAAGTCATCCATGCAGTTATTCCATGCGCGTCTTCAATTAGCTTTCTCTGAAAATTTGAGCCAGATATACTAAATACACTTTATGCAGTGCTGTTTTAGAAAATCAAAATTTTACAAAGAATGTATGCTGGGTGCGACAAAAACGGGCCCAGGGTTAGTGGAATCACCTGTGAGGCTAGTGTATTTTTTTTGCAGTTGCCCAACGGGCAAGCAACATTTGTTGCCTTTTTCTCTTAATTAAGTTAATACCAGAAAGTTCCTGAACAAAAGTGAATATTAGGAACATTTAAAAAATGTAAAAAAAAAGGTGAACAATAGAAATTGAATGATTATCACCTTTGTGAATCTTTGTTATTTGTAAGTTAAACCTACTTGGATAGCAGCAACAATCCTTTTGGGCTAGCTCCTCAGATCCAGGCTAGTAAGCTTAAGTAACAACTTGTCCTGATTATTTTCTTTTCATCTCACCTTGTGTGTGGCTTATTAGTGCTTTTGCCACCCAACAATTTTGCAGTTTTTGATAGCAGATATTCATGAAAAAAGCTAAAAATTACATAGATTACTAAGTTTAAAAAAACTCTTGCAACTTTTGAAGTCTATTTGTATTTAACACTGTGCCTTCTCTACATAAATTTGGATGCTAATGAAGCAAAATGTAAAGAATGAGATCAGCAAAGATTCGCCTATAGAGTTGATGTGTCTTAATGCCTAAATATTCAAATTAAGTGATTGCTTTACATGTAATAAGCTGCATTAGCGATGTTGAAATCTTTTACATTTTTGAACATTTTTATAAATAATATAATAAGTATTTTATTGTAGTAACTTGAGAATGTTTCATGTCATCTGTGTCACTTCACTCAAAGCTTATTACTATGATTACTGAGAAAAATACCAGCAAGGTTATTATTCAATTTAAGAAAATATATTTTGTCTGATTTGAATTTGTTAATTAAAAGAAATTCAGAAATTCCAGTATTAGTGCATAATTTCCCACCATTGAGATACTTTTATGTTAGACAAAAGTTTTGTTCAACTTTCTGAATAGAATCAAGTAAAAATGAAAATTGTGCAGGATTACAGGCAGATTTCTGCTGATGTAATTTTTATAATAGGTTATCCAGTGAAAAGTTGTGTTTAACCAACTTATCTACTTTTTCAAGCCTATTATTTAGAGCCTTTAGGTAAGAAAAAATAGAAAATCAACTAGTAAAATTGACCAGCCACATTACACAACTTTTCGCTGAATAAATAAATCTATGGTTTTGATAGTGTCATCTTTGCACTCATTAGTGCACATTCACACTCTAGAATAATAAGTACATCGTCATGTATTGTATAGGTAATATTAAATAACTCTCCAGAAGAGAATTTTTTTCTGTAATGACTGAATACCATAATTAAATAAAGCTCTTCATTTTTATCAATAAACTTTGTCAATAAGAATTATTCCAAACACCTTGGGGACTTTAAGCAAAGAAACCTTTGCCCAACCCTCCAGTCAAGGACTGCCAGACTCATTTTACCCTGAAGGCACTATAATTATTGGAATTTTTAATACTGACACTGAAGGGACCACAGAAACTGTCAATATTAAGCAGTTTCACATGGATGACATAATTATTTTAAGTGTTTTGTTTTTAATAAAAAAAAAGTGGTAAATTTATTATCGCATCTAACCCCACTAAAAAAAATTATAACTAGACAAACATTCATAATTTTCTTGCAACAAAACTGATACATGTAGTGTCTGTGTACCTGACTTGGCACATTTGAGAACATTTCTATTAACTTTGTATGAGATTGTTTTAACTGGAGTGGGTGATCGGCTGGGACCAAGACAACTGTCCATAATAATAGGGTGTCTGTTAAGCGGGGTTCAACTGTACAATCCTATGCTGGATATGAGGGGTGGGGCTGCCCTCATTTGCAAAGACCCCCCCCCCCCCCCCCCCTCAACCTTTTCTCACTTCACCCTCCCTCTTAAGAGAAGTCTGGATCCACTGTGACCAAGGAAGATCATGTGTTTTCTGACGATGAGATTACCGGCTGCCTCACTCCCCAGGCATCCCTCCCATATTCTAGCACGGTGCACATGGAGTTGTGGGACTGACACACAGCACTTGATGGCACTTTGCATCCTTCCCATGTCACCCTGTTTCTCCAGCGCCTGGGAAAGAAACTGGGTTACCAGTATGTTGGCCTCTCATTTTGTCTCAAAGACAAGAATACGGAAAGGATAAATTCACAATGGAAAGATGTGTAAATGTTGTTTGTTAAACATTATACACTCAAAGCTCATCACTATCACTCGCACATTTTTAACTTTTATTTTTCTTGAACCTTGTTTTGTTTAACTTTGAAAGTTCCAGTTACTACATCTAATTAATATTATAAGAAATAATTCAAATGTGATTTTACCTTTTAGTTACTTCTTAATAAATTACATGTAATGAAAGATATCAAACGCTGTCTACCAAACTTAAAATATGCTACCCAGTCTGCTCCCTGGCAATATTTCATATGAAAAAAAAATGCTATTGATATTAAGCTTTAATAACTTCTTGAAAATACATATAAATCATTGTGCAGCCTCCGGCACAGACCTTACCGGCAAGGATTTTGCAAGTTGTAAATGTAGATGTACATTGTAGACTTCCTTTAGCCCTCATCACTGGGGGAAAAGCGTGTGACATTAGCCCTTAGGACATCTGCACTGGAGACTAATGCCCGGGGGTACTTCCTAGTAATGGGCTAATGGGGATGTACCGCTGGATGGGGTCGCATTTTCACGACTGGATTGACTATTTCAATAGAGTTACTAGAATGGGGTAGCAAATTGTCGGGATTTTTTTGGGTAGTTTTAGATTGTAAATATTTTCGGGTAACAAATGTACCAGAAGGTTTGTAGGTGAAGAGTAAAGTCTTCTACATTTAATAAATGTGTCAATTCATTTGACGATAACCTAGTTAAAAGGGTTCCGAACTCAAGGTAGATGGCTAAACAGAAAGTGACTAAGTTGGGATTGTGAAATTTACATTTATTCAAAAGTGACTAAGATGGGGTCTATAATTGGTCAGAGAACAGACTATAATGGGGTAGGGGCTCTGAGAGGCCAGCGGTACATACCCAGCAAAAGTTGACCCAAGTACCACCCCCCCACCCCCCGGGGGGTCTAATGATGGTGTTGCAACCTGCCAATACTATACTTTAGACAGAACCACTTTGACAACCACCCCTTATTGCAGCCAAGAGTGAAGAGAGGAAGCTGTATTTACAGGATCATTATATCCTGCCAGCGAGTATTTCTCAAAATATTTAGTGGGGATGTGTGGCGCACTCCTTAGAACCGCAAATTTTATGTCACTTGTCCTGCCCAATTTCCCCTCTTTGGAAGCCAAATTAGCAAAACAATTTGCCCTATTTTAAACTAGCTGACAAAATATACTCAATTTTAGACTAAACTCCTCAAACAACACCCTTTGAACTACACATACCTATATTAAGCTTATTAAGCAGTGGCCGGCTCAAAAGTTTTCTAACCACCATTGGCCACTACTGTTTAATTTGGTAACAAGTAAAAAGCCTATATATTAGTATATCCGTCCAGTCTTATTATAACTGATATCCTTCATCGCAATGAATCACAACTTTAATGGCTCCTCCAGCACCAGTTCTTGAAGTTTCAAAAGCATCAAGTGACTGCTCAAGTTTAAAGTGATGTGTAATGAGAGGTTTGACATTCACTGCTCCAGAAGCAACCAGGGCCAAAGCTTTAGGATAACTTGGACAAAAAGAGAAAACAAATGAAGAGATTAATTTAATTGTATCAAATAATCTTGTTTTACAGTGTGATTACTCGAATTGGATAGGCCTAGCCACAAATATCGGGATATTTTTTTAGATATTTAGAACTCCTGGGATATTTAGAAAATTCCGAGATATTTAGAAAAAAATTATTAAATTTGGGATTTTGCTGTGGTTTTATTACTTTTATGAGTTCACACATGTTTTTTCTTTGAAACTTGAGATGGAAACTACTTTGAGGCTCAATTAAGTGTCAGCAGTGGTCCTGTTCAGCAGTTTTCTTAAGAAATATTATATCCCATGACCCTGATCAGTAGCGATGTACTGAACTCATGCACATTTACTTCTATGTCTAGTAGTCACTTTGTATAGACTGTGACGCATTCCCATCTTGCCAATAAATGATGTTTTTGATTTTATAAATTCATTATTGTGATGTTTATAGAAAAATGTTAAGAAAATATTTGTATAAGAAAATATTAGAACTTTTTCAAGATATTTAGAGGAAAAAAGCGAGATATTTAGGAAAAATATCGGGAATTTCCGGATTTCAGATATTTAGGTGATTTTACATGATATTTGTAGCTGGGCCTAGAACTGGACCACTTAGAAGAAAATTGACCAATCACAAAACGTAATTCAAGAGCAAAGGATGACATGCCTTTTTGTAAACAAACCAATAACGTCGAAGCATCCAGACAAAAGATCTACATATTAATTTGAAACCAAGCATTTTGATTGGTCACTTTTGATGCTATGTTTTGAACCCAGGGGGGTACTCCCCCAAAATAACTATACAGGTATGTGCCGCCCAACAGTGTCATGATTTGGGGGTATCCATGTTCAAGAACTTTCCTAGAACAGAGTATAATATTTCAAACACAAAAGGGGAGACAAAAATTGGCTGAATTCTAGAGTAGGCTATCATTTTGAATGCAATATTCTTTCTAAAACAAGGTCCAAATTTGGAGACCAGGGTGACACAAACCGGTACCCACCCAAAACATACCCAAGTTCTTCATGACCATTTAACTAGGGGACTGTTTAATAGAGGTGAAAAAGCATAAAATTATCTAATTTGTTACGCAGTTCTCAACTCACCAGTTCACATATCGAAATATCCCTCTGATGTCCACCTCTCTGACTAGTGCATCCACAATGGGAAACTGCACCTCAGGTTTACCCAGCCCCACTACCACAAGGGTCCCTCCTGGTTTAGTCGCCTGAAATTTAACAAACAAAGGACAGTCATATGAATACAACAGGTTTTTTTCAGTCAGCAATCTTTTCCATGGCATGCAATAAAACACTTTGGCCCAGAAACATTCAGCTTCACTTGGATGCATGTTTTAATTAGTGCTGTATTTGACTAGAATTAAAAAGAACCAAATATTTACAACACAACAACTTATTTAAATTTTCTATTTTGCTCTCACTGATGACTCAAGAGATTGTTTATAAAGTAATACGGTGTTTGATAAATGATATAATATTATTTGCTCTGTTCAGTATGTATATCATGCTTTTCACAGTGAATTTGTTCCTGCAAGAAGCAGATAGTCTGATGTTGCTGAATGTGCAGAAAAAATAATTTTAACATCACTGAGAAAACATTTTCCAGGTCCATTCATTTTCCGAGTTAAACATTTGCTAATAAAACTGAGAATAATATTAATTCATCTCTCAGAGAGAAATATGTTATTACTACTAATAAAAAATTATTATATTATTAATAACAGATGTTGTTAACTTACATAAATTGCAGTATGGAAGCTAGGTTCAGCACCACTACACTCAATACTTTGATCAGCTGGCCCCATGCTCTCTACAATTTTCTTGGCCAAGTCCTTGCTGTCTTTAGTTGGATCCACTTTGATAACGTAGTCAGCACCAAGCTCCTTGGCTTTGTTTAACCTGCCCTCGTCAATATCTGAATGGAAGTAATATTATTAATAACATTATAGGATTTATATGTTGAAGCCTAAAAAGTCTTAACAAATTTTACTGCAAATCTGTGGAACATTGTGCTTAAAATTCCTCTACAGTGGAACCTCAATTTAACGAAGTGGGGAAATTGGTTCGTTATATCGAAAACATCATTATAACAAATTTGCATAAAAACAACTAAAATGTTTGTTATATTGAGGTATAGTTAATAATTGTTTTGTAACAGTGTAACATATTTCAGGATCTCAACAAAATTAATAACATTTGCACTTAAATGCCAGTATGAAGCTAAATTAGTACACTGTACATATAACTATGGCACTGGAAAACTGTATGGGTTATACCATTGCCCTATAGCACACACTGTTGGTCTGTTCCGCATTCATCTTTTGCCGCGCCTTGACATTATTTTATTTGTTACATCGGGGTAAATTTTATGTTTGGGCTGCCGGATTGTGTTTGTTATAACAAGGATTTCGTTATATCGAGGTTCCTCGTATCGAGGTTCTGTTCCATACATTTTACTTGTAATTTTGCCGGGCTGAACAATATCATTCGTTATACCAAGGACTTTGTGATATAGAGGTTCGTTAAATCAAGGTTCCGCTGTAACAGATACATGTACAATACAATACAAGTTATTAATTAGGATAAGGTCGGTAAATTAAGTCACACACGATTATGCCACAGGTGACCCACACGGCCAGAGCTTAACCTGTTTTCTGTAGCATAAAGCAACTAGGAGTATTGCTACTCTACTCCCCCACACATCTCCCCCACACTACTCCCCCATACTCCCCAAGTCGCACATGAGCCATGACTGGAGTCCCACTCGGCCGGAGCTCAACCCAGTTTCCGTAGCATGAAGCAATTAATTATTAGCATTATTGCTACTCCGCCCTGGATGGGATGCTAGTCCATTGCAGGGTTACCCCCAGTATTTTGTCGCCGGTACCCATTTACACACCTGGGTGGAGAGAGACAATGTGGAGGAAAGTTTCTTGTCTGATCTAAGGGAACAACACAACCACCAACTTTCAGATCTGAATTCCAGCTCACTAACCACTGCACCTCCACTAATGTCAACACAAAGGATGAAGTTGCATCACAATATGAGCAGGACACTACTCAGGTGTGAGTGGATGACCATGCTGGCAGTTGACACAGTGCCCATCTTACGAAAATTGTATTATTAATAAGAGGGTGGCAAAGGGGGGTACCGATCACGTATCACACCAAATTTTTAAGTGAAATCACCGATCACGGAAAAAATTTTTTAACCAATCACGCGTCACGTAAATAAGGAGTAATCCGGCATTAAAATGGGTCTGATAAGTGTGCTTTGACGTTGTAGCATAACATCTTAGGACAAGTCTCTTCTACCTGGTGTCAGAGCTTTGGGTTTTCTGACTGCGTTTTCTGATTTCTCGATTCTGTCCTGCTGTGGCAGGAACGGATTCTCTGGACCCAGCACAAAGATCAAAAGTCAAGAAATGACCAGACAGACCTACAATTAGACAATTTACGTTCAGTCCTTTAAGCTTTCTAGTTTTTCAAAGAAAGTCGAAAGCATTAATGTACATTTTGTATCACAGAAAAATAAAAGGTAAATCACGCATCATGCACTTCTAAAATAGCAAATCACGCATCACGCTGCGCTATCTGATCACGCATCACGCCGTTAATTTGGGCACAGTCACGCATCACGCGGCTAACTTTGAGGCAATCACGTGTCACGTAAAACCCCTTTGCCACCCTCTAATAATGAAATATTGTATATTGTATATAGACCTTTTTCATAATGGTGGCCAGTTTATTTATTCTGTTATATGTATGTTAATTAGCCCTATTGGCCTCATTTTAGAGTAAAAATTCTTTTGAATTTTGCGCACGCTAACGAGGCCACTAGGGCTAATTAACATAGATATACTAGAAATAGCCGAGAGCCAGTGAAGTGCTGCGATGTTACTCATCAAATAGTGTCAATACTTACAACCTTAATGATTGTCAATAGGCTCTCTGATGATAACTGGTTTTTTTTTTGGCATATTTTTCCCAAAAATGTAAGTGAATTGTTTGAATAATAAGCATGAATTTGTGTTAAATGTAAATATAGTACTAAATATTACACAATTCGTCGTTTTACATTGCTTAGCTTGTAATGTTTTATGCCCCCGGGCATACGAGGAGGAAAGGTTAGCTCCGCAAAGTCATAGTCCAATGCAGACATCCTTAGGGCTTGTCACGCAATCTTTCCTCCCTCATGCTACATAGTGGGACGAGGCCCGGACGGGGCAATTGACTTCAACAAAACATTGGTCAGCGGTCGCAAGCTAAAGGATTTCGTAATCCATATTTTTCGGTAGTTCCCACGACTACTTCCAGCGATTGTTAAAATTGTGTTTGACATGATAACTCTGCGTAATAAGTAAACAGCTTACCTCAAGCAAGAACGCAAAACCTCGGCTTTGGTTACCTTTAGGGGTGCCGCGCTATATAGCGAAAAACCAACTGTATTAACGCGCGCTGAAATAGCGCATTTAATGTCGTCAAATTGCGTCAGTAAAGTACTAATTAAAGTTCAAAAATGGAAAAAATTCAAATTTGACAAGTTAAAAAAAGAACAAAATGTCACTCAAAAATTGCTCAAACACAAAGTGTCACACTCCGGACGTGTGTGGTTGCTCTTTATCAGGTTTTTTATCTTTCAACCATGCAATTGCAGACTCGAGAGAAATTACTACTTTTAGAAACTCGATAACATTCATCGTTTTCTCTCAAAATGACTATGATCGCGAGATTAATTCAGTCGCAATTTTAGCGCGCGCTAATACAGTTGTTCGAAACCAATCATCGTTTTCTCTCAAAATGACAATTTTACTCGCCATATGATCGCGAGATTAATTCGCAATTTTAGCGTGCGCTAATACAGTTGTTTTTACAGTTGCTATATACAGCCGTTCAAAACCAATCATCGTTTTCTCTCAAAATGACAATTTTACTCACCTTATGATCGCGAGATTAATTCGCTATTTTAGCGCACGCTAATACAGTTGATTTTACAGTTACTAATACAGTTGTACATGTTCAGACCTATCCTGACCATGCAGAATTCTACAACTACTGCCGCTGATGATACATACTGCATGCTCACTCAAAATCATAGTCCACGAAAAAGTCCACGAAAAAGTCCACGAAATCCTCAAAACGACTTGTTGCGCCGTATATAAAGCGCCCAGGTCTCACTCGGTCAAATGAAACACAGGGAGCCTGTCACGATTAGTGTGCTGCTCGCCAAAGGGCTCGCAGCAAAAAGAATTAATAACTCGCCCACCATTATGAAAAAGGTCTATTGTATATTAATAATGAAATTGTTGTTGTTGTTGTTGTGGTGGTGCTGGTCATGTGTCTCATGGCTCCAATACCTGAAAAGAATTACAATGTATAGGAAGATACAGTATGTCGCAGCCTAGTACATTAAGTCACCTGCAACTCAGTTTGGCCATGGCCTAAAGTTGCAAAAGTCAATTTATTTTTCCTGAGCCATTCACTTAATTAATAAAATCCATCCACTGCTTGTTTTTAACTTCAGAATCCACATGTTATATGTAAATGAAGCAACTATACTTAAATGTTTAGTAGAAATAAAGATGTTATTCACCTGTGATGGCAACTTTACTTGCTCCGCAAGCCTTGGCAGTCATAAGGTTGACTAAACCTATGGGACCTGCAAATTATAATATTAACTAGAAATACGTGTCTCGCAGAACCTCGCGAAGCTCGGGGGAGGATGCACTGCAAAAATTTTAGCGATGTGGGCCTTTTTGAAGTTTGTGAGTGCTATCTCCCAAAATTAACCTGTTCCCTTTACATACTTCTGTAGCTGTTGTTCTATGTACTGTGTATCAAATAATTGCTAATTCAATTCACTATTCGCTTGAATGGTTGAGATTGCAGGAGTTAATAGGATACAGGTCATGAGAATTACGAAATTGATTACAAAAGTTAAACATGACTATTCAAGATGAAGCAACATATTCTTTGCAAATATCATAAGCAATGTATACGAGAAAATCAATAATGATCAATTTACAGCATGTACTAAGACAATAGTTTCCAGTGTTTGAGTACTAATTTTTTATATTGAAAAATATCCTCTTATGATCTGCCTGTCAGTTGTTCAGCTACTTGAAATCTTTTTTCTTTGCAAAAGGTAGATTAAAGAATAATTTATGGAGGGTTGTATATAAGCTTAAGATTACTTGCCCTTAAATGTAGGTTGTTTCAATTGAAGAGCATTAAAGAGTGGATTAAAGTGCGGTGATTTGAGCTAGATTTCTTAATCGTTCTTCTTCTTTGAGCCTTTCCTGTAATCAGTGTTTGCTCTCGTTGCGTCTATAAACAGAATCATTTTGTCTAACACTTCCAGTCGGTGTCGCCTCTTCTGATCGGTTTCGTTCAGAATTCTAATGGAGGCATTTGGTCAGGCTGTTCGAAGTCTTTGTAATCGATGCTGTCGTTTCTTCGTTGCTCGATCGCGTTGAATTTCAAGTCGCCGTGCTCGCTCCAGCGGAGTTTCGGTGGTTAATATTCTCGAGAAAGGATTTCAATCCAGCGTTGTTGTATTTGCTGTTCTTTCTCATTTGCATCAGAAATTGGTCGTGTTTCACCGAGAGCAGGGGGGGGGGTTTGGAAGCATATCCCATGATGCAACGCAACGAGTTACCGGCGACATTTGAAGCGAATAAACAAACTTTTTGTAAAATCTCATATTTCGGTGATTTTGCCGGTAGTCTCATTTTATGGTTTTAATTATGGGAGACTTGGGAATCAGAGAATATAGTTCGTTGGTAACAGAAAAGAACTACAATGCAAGAATTTCATTTATATTTCTAAGTTTAATCCTCGTTTCTCGTCCTTAGAAAATATTATTTTCCGCTCGCAGGAAAATGGCGATCATCCCCGAAAATACCAGGAAAGTGCAGTTGTACCTCCTTCTTAATCGAAGCATCACTAGCATTTTAACATTAATAACGTATTCCTTAATATCATAACGACTTAAAACATCAGATCCCTCCAGATCCCTCCAGGTTTTTCAAGCTGAATGACACCATCAAAGTGTGGGTACTTTCAGTCAATGCTTTGAATTGACTGCGAGCTGATTTAGGAAATTCGCGCACGTTTGCAGAGTTGAATATGAAAATTCTTTGAGGAATAAAACGAATTTAGACCGAAGCAAGTTCAAGTAAAGGAGTATAAAAAGGGTTACATTGTATTTCCAAAAGCCGTCTTGAACAAAGGATAGCGGAAAAAATCTTGGTAAATGCATCAGTGCTGAAAGCTCAAATCAGTACAAAACACGCAGCAAAATTAAATATATGCGCGCGCTATATCGCGCGTACAAGCTAGCTGTACATCAGAACTACTGTGTCTAGCTAAAACCGTGGATAAAACAAATAGCTATTAAGAGAAGAACTTTTTTCCCAAAGGTTTTCAGTTTTTTAGAGCACTTATTTGGTTAACACAGTGCAAGAGTGTCGTCATATGCGTGGACAAGCAGTTGGATGCTTACGCGTTCAAGCGCGCGCAAATTTCGTTTGTCATGTCATCCTTCAAACAAATTTTCGAAAGCATGCATCTGTTCGTTGCAAGAGAAGTTTTCTTGACATTGCAAATCCTGACAAAAGAAGACCGACAGACAAGAGGCCTTGAAAAGGGTGTCTTGACAGCCACTGCTTGCCTCGGCGATCAGTGGCAAATGCGAGGTCACGTGATGAGACATTATGGAATAGGCTTCCAACCCCCCCACCCCCCTGCACCGAGAGTAAACACTTTTTCACGACGATGAGTAAACCGTCAGCCCAGCCGCCGCCATGAATAAACATGAGAGCGCGCCATTGTCAGCGGTTGCGATTGTTGTTGCTAGGCAACTGCACGACATCTTCAGTATATATATATATATATATATATATATATAAACTTTTCGCTCGATTGCGCGCGGCTCAGCTCCCGAGACCCGAGCACCCGAGCGGCCTTCGGCCGCCAAATTTATTAACCTCGCTACGCTCGGGCCTTCGGCCCTCGCTTCGCGAGGAATAATAAATTGGGCAATATAAAACACACTTAATATTACTGACAACCATTACATCAGCGACATTTATCCGTCGGACCTGGAACTAAAGAACACTACCTTAACATCAAATGAGGTGTGTTATCTGGACACGAGTGTGTTATCTGGACACGAGAATCAAGAATGGTGACAGCAACACACCTTTCCATCTCAGTGTCTACGACAAGAGGGATGACTTCTCATTTCGGATTGTCAATTTCCTTCATATGGACAGCAACATTCCAGCCAATCCGGCCTATGGTGTTTATATATCTTAATTGGTAAGATATGCTAGAATTTGCACATCGAAGTTGGATTTTATGCATAGACTTCGCCGATTTTCATCACGTCTCCTTCACCAAGGATTCAAATCTTCACTCCTTCGTAAATCATTTACTAAATTCTTCAAACGCCACAGTGCTATCATTGAGAAATATGGCACTACACTACGAGAAATTAAACTAGCAATCCAAAATTGAGAAACACCGCCGTATCCTTTGTTATTTCAGATCCTTTATATTATTCTAGCACCCCTATTTAATTTCTATATTGCTTCTATTCAGGTTAATGCTAGTGCGCGCGCGCGCAATTTTCCTTGAGTCGTGCGTGTGCGCGCAATTTTCCTTGAGTCGTGCGCGTGCTTAGCTTGTTTAGTTGACGTGTGTGCTTAGTTCGTTATTTAACGTACTACATTTATTTTGCGTTGTTTTCCTAACTGATATGTCTTGTCAGTAACTGTGCTCACACTGTGGGTGGCTCCTCCTAAAATGTTCTGCAATTGGTATAGGATTTAATGGAGCCGAAACCAATTGTGGAATTGCACACATTTTGGGCATCCTACTGATGAACAGTTACGAAATTCAGATATATTTAGTAGCCACATTTATTTGCGGTCTGTCCCCTTTGAACCATATTAGACCTGAAATATATTAGTGATGATCACAGCGTTTTCGATGAAGTATATAAAACTCAAGAAAACTGTGTTCTGTGAAGATTTCCAGCACCCAGAAGAGAGTTGCTGAACTCTTTAAATCTCAAGAGCGCCAAAAATCAAAATTCAAGAAAAATGCCAAATTTTACGTTGTAAAATTTGCTAAACAAATGGTACCATGCAAAAGTACTGCCAAAGAGGTTTCATTTGAATGATCACACCATAGAATTTCGGGGACAGACTCAAACATTTAGAACTATAATCTACATGTCTTCATAATTAACTGGGAGAGAAAAGGTTAAGGGAGCTGGATAAATGCTCACAAGATGTTGTGATATGGATAGGTTCAACTGTACTTCAACAATGATCCACTCACCAGCTCCACAGACCAGAACTTTACTTCCCATGGTAATACCTGCCCTGCGACATGCGTGCACAGCAACAGACAGAGGTTCAAGAAGAGCACCTTCCTCAAATGACACATGGTCAGGCAGCCTGCCCAGAGAGCAAAAGTATTCATCATTTGATGGGTTTTTGCCTTAGGTGTTTAGAGGTAACCTTGCTATTCCTCCCATAGATCCCATTTTTAATTGGATGAGGACATGCAATGCAACACCTCAAAAAAAGTAAAATGCAGTTTATGAAAACACAATATATCAGTCAGGACACAGTCTCTTTATCGACTCACTTGAAACAAAAATCTGCTGGGTGCACGTAGTATCTGCAGAGAGAGCCATCATAAGGAGGCGTGGCAGCAAAAATCATGTCTGGACACAGATTGTAACGACCTTCCTTACAAAAGCTACAAACACGACAAGGGTATCCTGGTTCAATAGCCACTCTGTCACCTGAAACAACACCAAAATAATTTTAAAATAAGTTGATTTGTCATGCAGTTTAAACCCTTGATGGCCTCTGCAGTAAATACAGCCCATTTTTATAATAAAATATTACGGACTGTGCTTAAAGGCATTAAAATTATGCAATAACCAATTTTTTAATTTTTGTTTTCATTGCTTATATTTATTGTTAACACAGTTGTTTAATAACTAAATCATGCTCTGATAATTATTGAAGAACATTTCCTGGCAAAATTGCAGGGAATGCAGATTGGTGTCCACTTATGAAAGAAGGTGATCATGAGTGGATGTTTAACTGTATTACCCCAGCATGGTGTAAAAAAAAATATGGGATATTGAGCAACAAACTAGGAAGCGGCCACCCAAAATACAAAGCTACCGTGATCGCTTATAGGAGATGGTCACTTACAAGAGGTTAGGCCACAGGGGGTTGTCACTGACTGACATGAACCTGCAGTAATTTCAATGTACAAAGCACCTACATGTATCAATGGAAACTGTTTTATTATATAGAAGTTCAGGGTTTTCATTAAGAATTTGAGTAGCAGGAGAATAGTGTAAAGTAACAGGAGAATATTATGAAGGAGCGAAGATAGATACATATTGCCATCAAAATTCAGCCGGAGAATTGTTCGTAGTAGGCGGAGAATTCTCCGATCTCCGATGCCTAATGAACACCCTGGAAGTTTTGTTGTTAGGGACAAAATTTTCATTTTGCGTCTAAAGTGGCACTGAAATATGGGCGAATAGTATACCGGAGGTTATAAACAATAGTAAAAGTCAAATCAGCAGTGTTGGAAGTGATCATGGTCACTTATGAGAGGTGTTTGTTTATGAGAGGTTTCAACTAATAGTGATTTGACAGGAAAAAATTTGGTATTTTGGAAAAGCAGCCACATAGGAGAGGTGGGCACTTACGAGAGGTGCTTGGACATGGAGGTTCGATTGTACAAGAATAAAAACTGGAAATGGGCTTTTTTGACCTAAAATATATAAATGGGATATGGAATAAGTAAACCCCCTTAACAATGGGATGGGGGTGGGGGCAGGGGGGGGACCGAAGGTAAGACTTACCAATTTTAAGGTCTGTCACTCCTTCACCAACGGCAGACACTACTCCACTTGATTCATGTCCAAGAACCATTGGTGCTTTGAGAATGAAATCTCCAATTCTTCCTCTCTTCCAGTAATGTACATCTGATCCACAGATTCCAACAGCATGCATGGAAATTTGAACCTCTATGAAGGAACAAGAAAAATGATTGTATTATAATTTATTAGAGCGCTTTTCAATTGAGTATCAAAAGTAATCTCGTAATTGCTTTGGTTTTGCCTTGCTATGCTTCGTGATTGGCTAAAAAAAATCTCGCGCACACTTTATTAACCAATCAGAAGTAAAGCGTTTTCCCACACTTGGCGCCGGCTACATGTAACTGCTTCGAGTTCTGATTGGTTCATCAGATTGTCTGCGAGTTCTGTGATTGTTCAGAGTAATTACTTTGGTTTTGGTTTTACGACACTCAATTGAAAACCGCTCTATAGCAGTTAATCATACCAATAACAAAATTCTTGAATGTGATTCGGTCATACGCACACCTATTTCTTATTAAGGGTGTGACAATTCATATACCTTTCGATTTAATTTGATTATTGCCTTTCAATTTTGAATATTTCAATTCGATTATGCAAATGTTTATTAATTCTTATCATACAGCTCCTCAATCAAAAACACCGATTTTAAAGGCTTCAGAATTCTGATTTCATAAAATAAGAACTCATTTGAAAAAACGACTGCTAAAAACTTGAACAACAAGTGTCTTTTATTTGTATTTAAAGCTTTGAAGACACCTTTCTAGCCTTTAAGGGCAGCCTGGAGTAGGTAACCAAAAATCGAAAGAAAATCAAAATGTAGAACCAAAGAATTGTGAATCGAACCAAATAGTCATAATCGCAATTAATCGAGAATTCAATTAATCGTTACACCACTATTTCTTACACAATTGGTGCACAGTCAATGTTTCATTATTATAGCGCGAAAGCACGCGTGATATCACCTAATTTGGACCTATGGGCTCGTCGGCTAAAATTGGGCAATATCACGCAAGCTTGAGCTCTATAATAGTTTTATAATTCAACACATTGATAACAAAGCACAGTTTGAAGAAAAAATATCGAGGCCAGTCCATCATTTTTGCATTCCCTTGTCAAAATGTGAAATTTACATCCATTGTTGTATATACGTCATGTAGACATAGCGTATATCAATAACTTTTTTACCATATTTGGGCAGTGTATCAATGTGTTGAACACCTATGTCGCACAGGAGTCAAACAGGTACACTTAAATAGATTCTTTGTTTGCTTTTTTCTCCTGCCGCTTTCAAACCGATAGAAGTTTTGAGTATGTTTTCGAGTATGTCTAGACTTTTTAATCTCGAACTCTGTTATTGATGCAATTAATAATTATTAATAATTGGATTCCCATACAAACACTGTCGGTGTCATATGCTTGCCCTGATTACCCATGATCCCCATTAAGCGCAAAGTCCTCTATTCTCAATAACAATCACTATTATTTCAAGTAAGCAATGTTATAATACTAATAGATCCACTCTCAAGAAAAACTTTTATTTTTTTCCAATATCCCCAATAGGTGGTTTTCATGTTACGTCATCGACGCCATGCTGGTGGACATAAACAATAGTTCTCTCATTAGCTCCTTTTGTTCGTCCACCAGCATTTGTTCGTTTCACTATTGTTATCTATGTCTCTAGAGATTGATTGAAAACCACCTATCATTTCACTCAATTATCATTTCATTCACTCTTGATGGACTGTTCAATAACATACAGACGGGCCCTGCCTGGGATGAAATCAAACTCCCAGCGGTCACTTAATCTATCAAAATGTTAACAGTTTTAAAATAATGTCTGCAAAATGACATCACACCATGGAAGCTTTCGCGTGACTCACACGTACCATCGGTGACAGCCACGCATAAATTTAATCCAACTCCAAACCGAATTCTAACTACTTTTGAAGATGGACTCAGTACACCGTAAGACTCGAATTTTATAACGGGCTATACGAATCGTATAGGGCAAAGATTTAGACATTCAGTCAAAGAAAAAGAAAACAATATCGATTGAGTACCCACCGCCCTTGCCAGGTTGTGGGACAGGGCGTTCTTCCTGAAAAATGAAAAACACATTATGAGTTACATTGCACAATCTTAGCACAGTCAGCTGCAGTGAGGTTAAAGAATGGGCTAAACTACAGAATGCACCAATACATAAAACGTTATCTCACCAAGCAAAGATCGTCCACTTTACGGAGAACAGCAGAGAGATTGCTTTTCGACGCCATTGTCGCGACCAGCGAAGAGCGAAGCTGCCCGTCACCACCCGTCACCCAAGTGTGAGGGTTGTGTAGTCTGGGTACTAACGTTTCGCACGAGCGTGACGCAAAAACACGAGTTCATGTGACGCAAGCTAAGTAAAGCGCGTGATTGTCTAGTACGGGTGGCGAATGGTAAATCCGAGACTCGCCGAGACGCCGAGACCCTTGTTTCAAAATCCGAGACCGCGACCGCAGCTACGTTATAAAATCCGACCCCAAGACCCAATGCAGGAAAAAACCGAGCCCGAGACTCAGTGCTAAAAATATCCAAATCACCTATCAAACAACAAACAAGGATGAAGAATGGGATGCTTGACAAAAGTATCCGAGACTCCGAGACCTTGAGGGAAAAAATCCGAGACTCCGAGACAGAAAAAGCACCAGCCAAACGAGACTTTGAGACTTAAAACAAAACTACCGAGATTTCGAATCCCGACAAAAATTTTCCGAGACCCACGATTTTGAAGGTATCATTCGCCACCCCTATTGTGGTACAGCCTTCATTTACAAAACATTCAATAATGATGACTAATGACTAAATGAAATACGCAGATGAATAAATGGAATACGCAATGAATAATGACTGAATGAAAGGAGTAACATTTTATCGGACATTTTCTTATCATGTTTAAAATGTATCATAAAACGTTCTTACGCATGCGCATGAGTATAGGATGCCTGGAGCCTCTTGTTGTTATGTATATCGCAGCCTGAATCAGTCAAACATTCCATCGTGTTTCATGTGAAGCAGAACAACTTCGAACATGTCAAGTGTCAAAGCTGGAGCTCTTATAGAAACGTAGAAAATCGCCTATGAATATGGAAACAATAGAGATTTGTCAATGAGCAAAAATAAGACCATTTTTCAAAAATCGAAAAGGTCACTTTTAAGCTCATTAACCGATTTCTATTGTTTAAATATTCATGGGTTAATATCTCTGTGCAAAAGGGGATTTGCAAGGCAATTCTAAGTGAGTTGAAAAGAATACGCATGCGTGCGATTTGTCGCGTAAAAATCGTATGTGTTAAGCCTTTACAGCTTTAATCAAAACCAATTATTATAGTTGTTATTAAAGACCAAAGATAAGATGATAGATCATGCACTCCTCATTGGTTTGTGGTTATTATTATAGTTTTTATTGCATATTGTTGCCTTTCCTTATTAACAAAATAATTAATAACGATAAATAACATTGTAAAATTCGTTAATAATTCATAACGGTTATGACCACAAAAGTAATACAAATGTTACAAATAACAACAAAACTAATAAAAAATTAAGTAACAGAATTTCGTTTAAAAATGTGCAAATCTAAAATTAACATCAATAGAAAAAAAAAAAAGCAAAACCCCCTACAGGACTAGCCTGCGAGCAAGCTGTGCTGGGTTAAAGGGGATTAGGGAGGCCCCTCTCATTCCCTCCCTAATCCCCTTTAACCCAGCACAGCTTGCTCGCAGGCTAGTCCTAGCTAGGCTAGCTATCCTATCTATCCTATCTATCCTGCCCCCCCCTATCCTATCTATCCTGCCTCCCCCCCTATCCTATCTATCCTGCCCCCCCCCTACCTACCCCTACATCTCAAGTATATGTTCACGTTTGGTATATATAAGACTTAGAAGAAACACTGGCGCCATTGTGGTACAGCCTTCATTTACAAAACGTTCAATAATGATGACTAATGACTAAATGAAATACGCAGATGAATAAATGGAATACGCAATGAATAATGACTGAATGAAAGGAGTAACATTTTATCGGACATTTTCTTATCATGTTTAAAATGTATCATAAAACGTTCTTACGCATGCGCATGAGTATAGGATGCTTGGAGCCTCTTGTTGTTATGTATATCGCAGCCTGAATCAGTCAAACATTCCATCGTGTTTCATGTGAAGCAGAACAACTTCGAACATGTCAAGTGTCAAAGCTGGAGCTCTTATAGAAACGTAGAAAATCGCCTATGAATATGGAAAAAATAGAGATTTGTCAATGAGCACAAATAAGACCATTTTTCAAAAATCGAAAAGGTCACTTTTAAGCTCATTAAACGATTTCTATTGTTTAAATATTCATGGGTTAATATCTCTGTGCAAAAGGGGATTTGCAAGGCAATTCTAAGTGAGTTGGAAAGAATACGCATGCGTGCGATTTGTCGCGTAAAAATCGTATGTGTTAAGCCTTTACAGCTTTAATCAAAACCAATTATTATAGTTGTTATTAAAGACCAAAGATAAGATGATAGATCATGCACTCTTCATTGGTTTGTGGTTATTATTATAGTTTTTATTGCATATTGTTGCCTTTCCTTATTAACAAAATAATTAATAACGATAAATAACATTGTAAAATTCGTTAATAATTCATAACGGTTATGACCACAAAAGTAATACAAATGTTACAATAACAACAAAACTAATAAACAATTAAATAACAGAATTTCGTTTAAAAATGTGCAAATCTAAAATTAACATCAATAGAAAAAAAAAAGCAAAACCCCCTACAGGACTAGCCTGCAAGCAAGCTGTGCTGGGTTAAAGGGGATTAGGGAGGCCCCTCTCATTCCCTCCCTAATCCCCTTTAACCCAGCACAGCTTGCTCGCAGGCTAGTCCTAGCTAGGCTAGCTATCCTATCTATCCTATCTATCCTGCCCCCCCCATCCTATCTATCCTGCCTCCCCCCCTATCCTATCTATCCTGCCCCCCCTACCTACCCCTACATCTCAAGTATATGTTCACGTTTGGTATATATAAGACTTAAAAGAAACACTGGCGCTATTATGGTGCAGCCTTCATTTACAAAACGTTCAATAACGATGACTAATGACTAAATGAAATACGCAGATAAATAAATGGAATACGCAATGAATAATGACTGAATGAAAGGGGTAACATTTTATCGGACATTTTCTTATCATGTTTAAAATGTATCATAAAACGTTCTTACGCATGCGCATGAGTATAGGATGCTTGGAGCCTCTTGTTGTTATGTATATCGCAGCCTGAATCAGTCAAACATTCCATCGTGTTTCATGTGAAGCAGAACAACTTCGAACATGTCAAGTGTCAAAGCTGGAGCTCTTATAGAAACGTAGAAAATCGCCTATGAATATGGAAAAAAGGAGTAACATTTTATCGGACATTTTCTTATCATGTTTAAAATGTATCATAAAACGTTCTTACGCATGCGCATGAGTATAGGATGCTTGGAGCCTCTCGTTGTTATGTATATCGCAGCCTGAATCAGTCAAACATTCCATCGTGTTTCATGTGAAGCAGAACAACTTCGAACATGTCAAGTGTCAAAGCTGGAGCTCTTATAGAAACGTAGAAAATCGCCTATGAATATGGAAACAATAGAGATTTGTCAATGAGCAAAAATAAGACCATTTTTCAAAAATCGAAAAGGTCACTTTTAAGCTCATTAACCGATTTCTATTGTTTAAATATTCATGGGTTAATATCTCTGTGCAAAAGGGGATTTGCAAGGCAATTCTAAGTGAGTTGGAAAGAATACGCATGCGTGCGATTTGTCGCGTAAAAATCGTATGTGTTAAGCCTTTACAGCTTTAATCAAAACCAATTATTATAGTTGTTATTAAAGACCAAAGATAAGATGATAGATCATGCACTCTTCATCGGTTTGTGGTTATTATTATAGTTTTTATTGCATATTGTTGCCTTTCCTTATTAACAAAATAATTAATAACGATAAATAACATTGTAAAATTCGTTAATAATTCATAACAGTTATGACCACAAAAGTAATACAAATGTTACAATAACAACAAAACTAATAAACAATTAAATAACAGAATTTCGTTTAAAAATGTGCAAATCTAAAATTAACATCAATAGAAAAAAAAAAAGCAAAACCCCCTACAGGACTAGCCTGCGAGCAAGCTGTGCTGGGTTAAAGGGGATTAGGGAGGCCCCTCTCATTCCCTCCCTAATCCCCTTTAACCCAGCACAGCTTGCTCGCAGGCTAGTCCTAGCTAGGCTAGCTATCCTATCTATCCTATCTATCCTGCCCCCCCCTATCCTATCTATCCTGACTCCCCCCCTATCCTATCTATCCTGCCCCCCCTACCTACCCCTACATCTCAAGTATAGCCCTGGCCCTGAGGAAGACTAGTACAATTGGTCGAAATATTGGCCATTAACAAATCTGCCCTTTGCCGTAGTGCCAGCCTTGCATTCAGTTTTGTATTTTCTCAAGTATATGTTCACGTTTGGTATATATAAGACTTAGAAGAAACACTGGCGCCATTGTGGTACAGCCTTCATTTACAAAACGTTCAATAATGATGACTAATGACTAAATGAAATACGCAGATGAATAAATGGAATACGCAATGAATAATGACTGAATGAAAGGAGTAACATTTTATCGGACATTTTCTTATCATGTTTAAAATGTATCATAAAACGTTCTTACGCATGCGCATGAGTATAGGATGCTTGGAGCCTCTTGTTGTTATGTATATCGCAGCCTGAATCGGTCAAACATTCCATCGTGTTTCATGTGAAGCAGAACAACTTCGAACATGTCAAGTGTCAAAGCTGGAGCTCTTATAGAAACGTAGAAAATCGCCTATGAATATGGAAAAAATAGAGATTTGTCAATGAGCAAAAATAAGACCATTTTTCAAAAATCGAAAAGGTCACTTTTAAGCTCATTAACCGATTTCTATTGTTTAAATATTCATGGGTTAATATCTCTGTGCAAAAGGGGATTTGCAAGGCAATTCTAAGTGAGTTGGAAAGAATACGCATGCGTGCGATTTGTCGCGTAAAAATCGTATGTGTTAAGCCTTTACAGCTTTAATCAAAACCAATTATTATAGTTGTTATTAAAGACCAAAGATAAGATGATAGATCATGCACTCTTCATTGGTTTGTGGTTATTATTATAGTTTTTATTGCATATTGTTGCCTTTCCTTATTAACAAAATAATTAATAACGATAAATAACATTGTAAAATTCGTTAATAATTCATAACGGTTATGACCACAAAAGTAATACAAATGTTACAATAACAACAAAACTAATAAACAATTTAATAACAGAATTTCGTTTAAAAATGTGCAAATCTAAAATTAACATCAATAGAAAAAAAAAAGCAAAACCCCCTACAGGACTAGCCTGCGAGCAAGCTGTGCTGGGTTAAAGGGGATTAGGGAGGCCCCTCTCATTCCCTCCCTAATCCCCTTTAACCCAGCACAGCTTGCTCGCAGGCTAGTCCTAGCTAGGCTAGCTATCCTATCTATCCTATCTATCCTGCCCCCCCTATCCTATCTATCCTGCCTCCCCCCCTATCCTATCTATCCTGCCCCCCCTACCTACCCCTACATCTCAAGTATATGTTCACGTTTGGTATATATAAGACTTAGAAGAAACACTGGCGCCATTGTGGTACAGCCTTCATTTACAAAACGTTCAATAATGATGACTAATGACTAAATGAAATACGCAGATGAATAAATGGAATACGCAATGAATAATGACTGAATGAAAGGAGTAACATTTTATCGGACATTTTCTTATCATGTTTAAAATGTATCATAAAACGTTCTTACGCATGCGCATGAGTATAGGATGCTTGGAGCCTCTCGTTGTTATGTATATCGCAGCCTGAATCAGTCAAACATTCCATCGTGTTTCATGTGAAGCAGAACAACTTCGAACATGTCAAGTGTCAAAGCTGGAGCTCTTATAGAAACGTAGAAAATCGCCTATGAATATGGAAACAATAGAGATTTGTCAATGAGCAAAAATAAGACCATTTTTCAAAAATCGAAAAGGTCACTTTTAAGCTCATTAACCGATTTCTATTGTTTAAATATTCATGGGTTAATATCTCTGTGCAAAAGGGGATTTGCAAGGCAATTCTAAGTGAGTTGGAAAGAATACGCATGCGTGCGATTTGTCGCGTAAAAATCGTATGTGTTAAGCCTTTACAGCTTTAATCAAAACCAATTATTATAGTTGTTATTAAAGACCAAAGATAAGATGATAGATCATGCACTCTTCATTGGTTTGTGGTTATTATTATAGTTTTTATTGCATATTGTTGCCTTTCCTTATTAACAAAATAATTAATAACGATAAATAACATTGTAAAATTCGTTAATATTTCATAACAGTTATGACCACAAAAGTAATACAAATGTTACAATAACAACAAAACTAATAAACAATTAAATAACAGAATTTCGTTTAAAAATGTGCAAATCTAAAATTAACATCAATAGAAAAAAAAAAGCAAAACCCCCTACAGGACTAGCCTGCAAGCAAGCTGTGCTGGGTTAAAGGGGATTAGGGAGGCCCCTCTCATTCCCTCCCTAATCCCCTTTAACCCAGCACAGCTTGCTCGCAGGCTAGTCCTAGCTAGGCTAGCTATCCTATCTATCCTATCTATCCTGCCCCCCCTATCCTATCTATCCTGACTCCCCCCCCCTATCCTATCTATCCTGCCCCCCCTACCTACCCCTACATCTCAAGTATATGTTCACGTTTGGTATATATAAGACTTAGAAGAAACACTGGCGCCATTGTGGTACAGCCTTCATTTACAAAACGTTCAATAATGATGACTAATGACTAAATGAAATACGCAGATGAATAATTGGAATACGCAATGAATAATGACTGAATGAAAGGAGTAACATTTTATCGGACATTTTCTTATCATGTTTAAAATGTATCATAAAACGTTCTTACGCATGCGCATGAGTATAGGATGCTTGGAGCCTCTTGTTGTTATGTATATCGCAGCCTGAATCGGTCAAACATTCCATCGTGTTTCATGTGAAGCAGAACAACTTCGAACATGTCAAGTGTCAAAGCTGGAGCTCTTATAGAAACGTAGAAAATCGCCTATGAATATGGAAACAATAGAGATTTGTCAATGAGCAAAAATAAGACCATTTTTCAAAAATCGAAAAGGTCACTTTTAAGCTCATTAACCGATTTCTATTGTTTAAATATTCATGGGTTAATATCTCTGTGCAAAAGGGGATTTGCAAGGCAATTCTAAGTGAGTTGGAAAGAATACGCATGCGTGCGATTTGTCGCGTAAAAATCGTATGTGTTAAGCCTTTACAGCTTTAATCAAAACCAATTATTATAGTTGTTATTAAAGACCAAAGATAAGATGATAGATCATGCACTCTTCATTGGTTTGTGGTTATTATTATAGTTTTTATTGCATATTGTTGCCTTTCCTTATTAACAAAATAATTAATAACGATAAATAACATTGTAAAATTCGTTATTAATTCATAACGGTTATGACCACAAAAGTAATACAAATGTTACAAATAACAACAAAACTAATAAACAATTAAATAACAGAATTTCGTTTAAAAATGTGCAAATCTAAAATTAACATCAATAGAAAAAAAAAAGCAAAACCCCCTACAGGACTAGCCTGCGAGCAAGCTGTGCTGGGTTAAAGGGGATTAGGGAGGCCCCTCTCATTCCCTCCCTAATCCCCTTTAACCCAGCACAGCTTGCTCGCAGGCTAGTCCTAGCTAGGCTAGCTATCCTATCTATCCTATCTATCCTGCCCCCCCCTATCCTATCTATCCTGCCCCCCCTACCTACCCCTACATCTCAAGTATAGCCCTGGCCCTGAGGAAGACTAGTACAATTAGTCGAAATATTGGCCAGCCTTGCATTCAGTTTTGTATTTTCTCAAGTATATGTTCACGTTTGGTATATATAAGACTTAGAAGAAACACTGGCGCCATTGTGGTACAGCCTTCATTTACAAAACGTTCAATAATGATGACTAATGACTAAATGAAATACGCAGATGAATAAATGGAATACGCAATGAATAATGACTGAATGAAAGGAGTAACATTTTATCGGACATTTTCTTATCATGTTTAAAATGTATCATAAAACGTTCTTACGCATGCGCATGAGTATAGGATGCTTGGAGCCTCTTGTTGTTATGTATATCGCAGCCTGAATCGGTCAAACATTCCATCGTGTTTCATGTGAAGCAGAACAACTTCGAACATGTCAAGTGTCAAAGCTGGAGCTCTTATAGAAACGTAGAAAATCGCCTATGAATATGGAAAAAATAGAGATTTGTCAATGAGCAAAAATAAGACCATTTTTCAAAAATCGAAAAGGTCACTTTTAAGCTCATTAACCGATTTCTATTGTTTAAATATTCATGGGTTAATATCTCTGTGCAAAAGGGGATTTGCAAGGCAATTCTAAGTGAGTTGGAAAGAATACGCATGCGTGCGATTTGTCGCGTAAAAATCGTATGTGTTAAGCCTTTACAGCTTTAATCAAAACCAATTATTATAGTTGTTATTAAAGACCAAAGATAAGATGATAGATCATGCACTCTTCATTGGTTTGTGGTTATTATTATAGTTTTTATTGCATATTGTTGCCTTTCCTTATTAACAAAATAATTAATAACGATAAATAACATTGTAAAATTCGTTAATAATTCATAACGGTTATGACCACAAAAGTAATACAAATGTTACAATAACAACAAAACTAATAAACAATTTAATAACAGAATTTCGTTTAAAAATGTGCAAATCTAAAATTAACATCAATAGAAAAAAAAAGCAAAACCCCCTACAGGACTAGCCTGCGAGCAAGCTGTGCTGGGTTAAAGGGGATTAGGGAGGCCCCTCTCATTCCCTCCCTAATCCCCTTTAACCCAGCACAGCTTGGTCGCAGGCTAGTCCTAGCTAGGCTAGCTATCCTATCTATCCTATCTATCCTGCCCCCCCTATCCTATCTATCCTGCCTCCCCCCCTATCCTATCTATCCTGCCCCCCCTACCTACCCCTACATCTCAAGTATATGTTCACGTTTGGTATATATAAGACTTAGAAGAAACACTGGCGCCATTGTGGTACAGCCTTCATTTACAAAACGTTCAATAATGATGACTAATGACTAAATGAAATACGCAGATGAATAAATGGAATACGCAATGAATAATGACTGAATGAAAGGAGTAACATTTTATCGGACATTTTCTTATCATGTTTAAAATGTATCATAAAACGTTCTTACGCATGCGCATGAGTATAGGATGCTTGGAGCCTCTCGTTGTTATGTATATCGCAGCCTGAATCAGTCAAACATTCCATCGTGTTTCATGTGAAGCAGAACAACTTCGAACATGTCAAGTGTCAAAGCTGGAGCTCTTATAGAAACGTAGAAAATCGCCTATGAATATGGAAACAATAGAGATTTGTCAATGAGCAAAAATAAGACCATTTTTCAAAAATCGAAAAGGTCACTTTTAAGCTCATTAACCGATTTCTATTGTTTAAATATTCATGGGTTAATATCTCTGTGCAAAAGGGGATTTGCAAGGCAATTCTAAGTGAGTTGGAAAGAATACGCATGCGTGCGATTTGTCGCGTAAAAATCGTATGTGTTAAGCCTTTACAGCTTTAATCAAAACCAATTATTATAGTTGTTATTAAAGACCAAAGATAAGATGATAGATCATGCACTCTTCATTGGTTTGTGGTTATTATTATAGTTTTTATTGCATATTGTTGCCTTTCCTTATTAACAAAATAATTAATAACGATAAATAACATTGTAAAATTCGTTAATAATTCATAACAGTTATGACCACAAAAGTAATACAAATGTTACAATAACAACAAAACTAATAAACAATTAAATAACAGAATTTCGTTTAAAAATGTGCAAATCTAAAATTAACATCAATAGAAAAAAAAAAGCAAAACCCCCTACAGGATTAGCCTGCGAGCAAGCTGTGCTGGGTTAAAGGGGATTAGGGAGGCCCCTCTCATTCCCTCCCTAATCCCCTTTAACCCAGCACAGCTTGCTCGCAGGCTAGTCCTAGCTAGGCTAGCTATCCTATCTATCCTATCTATCCTGCCCCCCCCTATCCTATCTATCCTGACTCCCCCCCTATCCTATCTATCCTGCCCCCCCTACCTACCCCTACATCTCAAGTATATGTTCACGTTTGGTATATATAAGACTTAGAAGAAACACTGGCGCCATTGTGGTACAGCCTTCATTTACAAAACGTTCAATAATGATGACTAATGACTAAATGAAATACGCAGATGAATAAATGGAATACGCAATGAATAATGACTGAATGAAAGGAGTAACATTTTATCGGACATTTTCTTATCATGTTTAAAATGTATCATAAAACGTTCTTACGCATGCGCATGAGTATAGGATGCTTGGAGCCTCTCGTTGTTATGTATATCGCAGCCTGAATCAGTCAAACATTCCATCGTGTTTCATGTGAAGCAGAACAACTTCGAACATGTCAAGTGTCAAAGCTGGAGCTCTTATAGAAACGTAGAAAATCGCCTATGAATATGGAAACAATAGAGATTTGTCAATGAGCAAAAATAAGACCATTTTTCAAAAATCGAAAAGGTCACTTTTAAGCTCATTAACCGATTTCTATTGTTTAAATATTCATGGGTTAATATCTCTGTGCAAAAGGGGATTTGCAAGGCAATTCTAAGTGAGTTGGAAAGAATACGCATGCGTGCGATTTGTCGCGTAAAAATCGTATGTGTTAAGCCTTTACAGCTTTAATCAAAACCAATTATTATAGTTGTTATTAAAGACCAAAGATAAGATGATAGATCATGCACTCTTCATTGGTTTGTGGTTATTATTATAGTTTTTATTGCATATTGTTGCCTTTCCTTATTAACAAAATAATTAATAACGATAAATAACATTGTAAAATTCGTTAATAATTCATAACAGTTATGACCACAAAAGTAATACAAATGTTACAATAACAACAAAACTAATAAACAATTAAATAACAGAATTTCGTTTAAAAATGTGCAAATCTAAAATTAACATCAATAGAAAAAAAAAAGCAAAACCCCCTACAGGATTAGCCTGCGAGCAAGCTGTGCTGGGTTAAAGGGGATTAGGGAGGCCCCTCTCATTCCCTCCCTAATCCCCTTTAACCCAGCACAGCTTGCTCGCAGGCTAGTCCTAGCTAGGCTAGCTATCCTATCTATCCTATCTATCCTGCCCCCCCCTATCCTATCTATCCTGACTCCCCCCCTATCCTATCTATCCTGCCCCCCCTACCTACCCCTACATCTCAAGTATATGTTCACGTTTGGTATATATAAGACTTAGAAGAAACACTGGCGCCATTGTGGTACAGCCTTCATTTACAAAACGTTCAATAATGATGACTAATGACTAAATGAAATACGCAGATGAATAAATGGAATACGCAATGAATAATGACTGAATGAAAGGAGTAACATTTTATCGGACATTTTCTTATCATGTTTAAAATGTATCATAAAACGTTCTTACGCATGCGCATGAGTATAGGATGCTTGGAGCCTCTTGTTGTTATGTATATCGCAGCCTGAATCGGTCAAACATTCCATCGTGTTTCATGTGAAGCAGAACAACTTTGAACATGTCAAGTGTCAAAGCTGGAGCTCTTATAGAAACGTAGAAAATCGCCTATGAATATGGAAAAAATAGAGATTTGTCAATGAGCAAAAATAAGACCATTTTTCAAAAATCGAAAAGGTCACTTTTAAGCTCATTAACCGATTTCTATTGTTTAAATATTCATGGGTTAATATCTCTGTGCAAAAGGGGATTTGCAAGGCAATTCTAAGTGAGTTGGAAAGAATACGCATGCGTGCGATTTGTCGCGTAAAAATCGTATGTGTTAAGCCTTTACAGCTTTAATCAAAACCAATTATTATAGTTGTTATTAAAGACCAAAGATAAGATGATAGATCATGCACTCTTCATTGGTTTGTGGTTATTATTATAGTTTTTATTGCATATTGTTGCCTTTCCTTATTAACAAAATAATTAATAACGATAAATAACATTGTAAAATTCGTTAATAATTCATAACGGTTATGACCACAAAAGTAATACAAATGTTACAAATAACAACAAAACTAATAAACAATTAAATAACAGAATTTCGTTTAAAAATGTGCAAATCTAAAATTAACATCAATAGAAAAAAAAAAAGCAAAACCCCCTACAGGACTAGCCTGCGAGCAAGCTGTGCTGGGTTAAAGGGGATTAGGGAGGCCCCTCTCATTCCCTCCCTAATCCCCTTTAACCCAGCACAGCTTGCTCGCAGGCTAGTCCTAGCTAGGCTAGCTATCCTTTCTATCCTGCCCCCTCTATCCTATCTATCCTGCCTCCCCCCCATCCTATCTATCCTGCCCCCCCCCTACTTACCCCTACCTACCGTTACATCTGAAGTATATGTTCACGTTTGGGATATATAAGACTTAGAAGAAACACTGGCGCCGTTGTGAGGGATGGCGAATGGTAAATCCGAGACTCGCCGAGACGCCGAGACCCTTGTTTCAAAATCGGAGACCGCGACCACAGCTACGTTATAAAATCGGAGCCCGAGACCCAATGCGGGAAAAAACCGAGCCCGAGACTCGGTGCTAAAAATATCCAAATCACCTATCAAACAACAAACAAGGATGAAGAATGAGAATGCTTGACAAAAGTATCCGAGACTCCGAGACCTTGAGGGAAAAAATGCGAGACTCCGAGACAGAAAAAGCACCAGCCAAACGAGACTTTGAGACTTAAAACAAAAACTGCCGAGATTTCGAATATGGACCAAAATTTTCCGAGACCCACGATTTTGAAGGTACCATTCGCCACCCCTTCTAGTAAGCGTAAGATTTTACTGCTTAGCTTTCAAAATCAACAAAAAACAAATCTTTATTGGTAAACATTCTTCACATAACACATCTTTTCGGGCCTGAAAAGTTTTCGGGACTTTCGAGAAACCCACGCCGAAAGAACAAAATTTCGCTTACTTTATTCCATGTTACATCGCCCAATATACAATTTAATTTCCGTAAAACAAAATCAGTAGTTTGGAGATAAATTAAAAGTGTAGAATTGCAAGGATAGAAGTTGATAACATTTCATTAAGTTTGGCAGATTTCTTGACAGGCAGTCAACAAATCAAAACGGCCATTCTTGTAGAATTCTTAATTTTTTTAGCCGTAAATTGTTTCTATGTATATGCCGGGGGGGGGGGGGGGGGGGGGAGGCACTCAACATGTACGGGGATGCTCCGCCTGAAAGGGGTACCTTTTTTAGGCTGGAGGCACATGAAAGGGGTAGGGATTTCAAGAAGTATAGGAAAGCGTAGGGAAAACACAAGTTGAAGTATGAAAAGGGTAGGGAAAACTGCCATTTAAGTATTAGAAAAAGGGCCTTTCAAGGTCTTTCAAAATATATAAAACAGATGCACATAAAGGGGTACCATTTTCAATGAAAGGGGTACCTTTCCTGTCAAAAACGGTATATGAAATGGTGAAGGGTTTGCACCTTGGGGCGGAGCATCCCCGTATAGCCCATTATATGGAGTACCCCCCCCCCCCCGGTCTATGACACAGTTTGCCCATTTATCAACTCTAGCTTATAAGGGACCCAATGAAATACCATAACCAAATTAACCTCATTGTACCTGAAGAAGGCTGGTTTGGCCAGCCGAAATATAGTACACCTTTCAAATTTGTATCTACGTTGTATCGGTCCTTGCTTCTATAGTTCATAACCAGGGTCCATACAGAAAATTGCAACCCTTTTTCAAGGACCAAACTTATTTTTCGAGGACCTTCCAATGAATGTAATGTTACAGGTTAAATAATATAAATCATACGCACATTCTAAATTAACAGGTTTTTAATGCGAGGAGTTTCTCCTCCATCTTCTTCTCTAGGTTCTTTAGTCCGGTCGCCTTTTCTTTGGAAGTTTTTCTGAGAGAATTTGATTGTGTCACGAAATATATATCTCCAGTCGATTCAGTCTTCTCAGACAAATTATCCGCTGACTTAACTGAAGAATTAATGTCCTCAGTCATTCTCCTCTTTTTCTCCTTAATTTCCTCAACTTCATCCAACAAAGACTTCCGCTTCCGACTTCCTTCTTGAGATTTCTTGTTCTGTCGTTTCCTAGCCTTTTTGCAGCAAGCCCCCCCCCCCCCCCCCCCCACGACAACACGACATTTGACTCCGTAATCACAACCTCCATGTGGCATGCGCAAGAGCATCACAAGTCATACACACAACCGCTGGTCAAGCTGGTTTCGGCTCGCAGTTTGGCTCATGTTTCGGATTTGCCTTTCTTACAAATTTTTCAAGGACTTTTCAAGATTGTGCGAACCCTGAATTAACTCTACTGGACCCTGGAAGTAGGGAGGTGGGCGGGGGTATTTAATTTCAGGGCCCAATTTCAGGTGGGGGCTTATTAGAGGTTCTTTATAGAAGGGGGAGAGAGTAATTGGGCATTCATGGTTAAACAAAAATTGTGGAACAACATCAATCTGTCTGTTGATTTATTGCAAGTGTGTTGAGAACAAAAGGCATTCTTACTCATTTTCCCACTTTACAGCTTTGTCTCAGTTGTACGCATGAAAACTTGACAACATTTTCATGTCCTCTCGGCCTTATTGTTCTGAAAAAAGAAAGAAGCTCCTTACAAAATTTTGCCTACAAGAGATAGGACAAGGGGATTCCTGGCTACTCTCCTACATCAGTCACTGTTTATTGCATGAGGTTTGAGTTACTGCTCTTCGAAGGAATTGTTCAAATCTTCATTCTCAACTTCATCATCTTCTGTCTCCTCATCCTCAGCAACCATATCAAATAGTCGCACATGTCTCTGTGATGCTGACAATACACTAGAGACCTTTCGAGTTCCGCTAACAGCCAACGACTTTGCCCTCATTCCAGTCAGTTTCCGATAATGGGTGATTTTCGGTCCTACATTAATGGACGGAGGTTCTGACAAAGCATTGATGAACATTAGTTTGACTTGGGTTACATCAAGAAAGTCCTTATCTTCAAGCCATTGAATAGGAACCTGGGCCAATATGGACACACTTTCCCCCTCCTCGTCCTCATCTTCATCATCTGGGGTTTTGTTTACCTTTTGTTGCTGAAGCAAGACTGATAAATATTCCGAGTCATAGAACATCACATCAGAGAAGGAGTATTTCATTGGTTCACTGTCGCAGGACAGGTGGTCAACACAAATGCTTGTAAAAAATAACCGAAGCTGACTTGGCCTGAAAGAAACAATACATAGCTTGTCGTTGTCAGGAAAAACAACAAGTGGATGTATCAGAGTTCCTATTGAAGCCTGCGAGATACACAGAGAGGAGCTGTCATTCTCATTCATCTCACAGAGTGGGAAATAATTCCAACAATAAACTGATTTGCTAATAGTATTGATTGGTTCGGTAAAGGCTTTCTGAATGTGTTTGTGAAGTTGTGTAGAAAGGCTGACCAGAGATTCAGTTGAGTTATCTGGGATAAGAAGTGGACTGGATTTTAGCGTAGGGTGACTCTGAACAAACTTTGTCCAGTCATTGTTTCCAAATGGAGGTTTCACAACTAGTGGCTTGGGATCAAAATACTGTCCAACTCTTTCCAGCGTAAACTTTCCTTGACTGTTGACAGCAAGCTGATCTTGAATGAAACCAGACACAAGCATCACTTCTTGCTGGCTCCTTTGTTTTACAAAGTCTGGAATTTCAGCATCAGACAGGCTTAAGATGATGTAATAAAGCCACTGAAAGAATGCTTTGAAGCTCTTGAGGCTTGTTTCAATGACATGGACAAGCTCTTGTGTTTTTAACATGATGGAACCTAAGCTTGTGACAGATGTTTGGAGATCAAACTCTGAAAGACCCAAAATGCCAAACTGCTCATACCATCTGGACATGCCATGAATTTCTGTCACATGATACAAAAGAGATTGAGTGACACACTGCAAGTGCTTCAATGCCAGATTCTGAATACTTGTGTATGAATTCTCAATGCTGTTCCCCAGCTTCTTGAGCCCTTTTTCTGTAAGATCGTGAATGAGGAAGGACTGCAATTCAGGACTTGTAACGCCGCGGGTGAGCAAGGTTAGAAATTCACTACTCACACTTGATCCTGCTGTCAGCCGTTCTGCTGCGAACTCTGTCAACTTGGTACCCATCTCAAGGAGTATGTCCTCCCAAGCGTCTGACATGGACTGCAACGTGTTATCAAAATACTCCATCAGACAGGTCACTTCACCCATTTTCTTGGCAATGACTGCAAGTTCATGGCACCTTGTGGAAATGAGTCCTGCGTCATACAATACTAAAGACACTGGTTGTTTATCCGATCCTTGAACATTTGATTTGACAACTGCAGAGAGCACCTTTAAATCATGTGACAACGTTGCGCTGATAACTTGAGATTCATGCTGCTGCTGCTGCTGCTGCAAGGAATCTGAAGTATTTACTATGGCACACAGGAAAATGCCATAAAGATACAAATGTACTTTGCCGCTATTATCACCAACAATCAACACACTCAACTGTTCAGGCAAAGACTTGAGCTTCTTGGGGTCCTCTGATTCTTCTTGTGAAGCTTCCTTTGAAAACAACGCCCCAGTAGATTTAGGTAGATGCAAAAGAGAAGGCAGGTAGAGCTCTGATTTTTCCACAAAAATGCACGTATCATCCTGGAATGTTTCATCGGCTAAACTGTTCTTCTTTTGTTCCATCCAATCTATGGAAGTAGGCGTCGTTTCAATTTTAGTTTCATGGACACATTCTGCATTTTCGATATTGAATAGTTTGATTTTACCGTCGTTTAATACAACGGCTAAAATCTTGCCATCAGGCCTCCAAGCAACAGACAAGGCTCGACCGGCCTCTGAGCATGAGATAGACCATACCCTTTTCCAAGACAACCTCTGCAGCCACACTTCTCCCTCGACTGTCACGAGCGCAAGCAAATCCATCTTTGGCGACCATTTCTGATAAAGGATTTCCGCAGAACATGGCCTGTCTTCGAGCTGCCGAAAAGAACCGCATGATCCCGCCATTTTGGAAATTCCAATTTGTACCGCTGACTTCAGTCATCGCTTTTGCAGTCTCCGATGCTTGGACGAGACCACAACGAAACCATGTTCGTAGCAACATATTCGTTTTGTGATTGGATAAAATGAATCGGAAGATTTTCGGAAATATCTACGAACATTCGTCGAGCCGCCATCTTGAACTGGGATCGAGGTTTCGCGCGATAACGAGTCGCTCAATATTTCGGCCATCAAGGCGTTCTTAGGAACGAACGTTGCAACCGAGGTGAAGTCTAAATGGCGGACATGTAATTTGTTCAACGATGTGGTTATTGTTGTGGATACCACCTAGCGGTTTAAGAATGTAGCGGCAGTTTTCCGAGAGAATAATGGACTCTCCCATGTCGCAAAAATCGCGCAAAGCGGACAAGTCTTCCAGCCGTCCGTTCTATGCGACAGAGGGCCCGACAAGTGCAAACATCGTCTCGGAAGCCAGATCTTCTCTCCGTTCCTTGGACACAAAAAGGCCCTTTACGCCAGTTGAATCGAACCGAACGCTATTTGGAGGCAGCCCCTCGAGGCCTTATGAAGGGAGACCACCTTCTGCGTTTAGGTAACGTTTGGTTTGGTACAATAATCGGTCTTTGACAGTCCAATGCAATGCTAATGTTTACTGTTTATTCTGTCATATTTTGGAAATGTTAATTGTTGGTTTATTCGATTATTGCTGTATTTGTTGTCAACACTGCAAAGCAAAAAAAGGCTTCTTATTTTTATGAGGCTGACTGATACCCTTAAAGGTCCATATTTGACCTCAGCACTTGAAATTATTGTGATATTTCTGTCGTAAGAGGATGTTAAAAAATTATCTAGGCTGAAGTCCAATATGCACTTCTCGTGCAGGTGCAAACTTATTTCTGCATGAAAAGATGATAATCTTTACAATGCATGTAACTAATTTGTTTATCTTTAGTAATCTGAAAGAAAAAATATTGTTTATTCCTGTGCTGTGAAAATTGACACAGAGGGAATATTTAAAAATAAGCCTAATACTGTGTCGAAAAATTAGAAGAACCAATAGATTTCACCCCAATTTTTTTTTTAAACTTGAAAAGTGAATGATTGTCCATTTTTAAAAAACTGGGCCCCATGGGGAAAGTAGCCGGTCATAAAATAAGGAAAGACAACCAATTCTGTTTTCTCTAAGTCATTTTCAAACTGCGAGAAGTCGGTCATCTTAACTGTAGTTGCCAGCCATATCAAGGTGGCTCGACTGGGTTTTTTGGTGGCACAACATCCCAACTTTGAATGGCTGATACTCCACTGTCTGAGCTCAGTCAGGCAAGCTGCTTCACACATATACTAGAGATGAAATGAACTTTCCAAAAAGGTAGATTTGATTGACATCGCTGTTACTATAACAACGATCTGATGACGTCATGGTTTTTGCATATTAGTAATTTCTCAACATCTAGACCTAAACTTTTAAAACAACTGTAGGCCGCTTATAGTCTAGATCTAAGTCTTCAAGACTGCAAAGTTTGAAAAAATTCTATGAGAGCATTTTCGAATAAAATTGGGCTAAATATTTTCCATAAAAAATTTAAAGATTTGCATTACTTTCTGTTAATTCGTTGATGCCAGTGTTTTCCTGACAAATTGAAACAATGGTTTCACCATATATTATTCATGTGTCAGAATACTACATTCCTTGAAGGTTTCATCCTGTTTGCTTTACTGTTTGATGTGATCAGAAGCAAAGTCTAAAATATGCTGATTCTACTCACAGAAGTAAAATTTTGCTAAGGAAGCATTTATTTAAAAACTAGTTGATTAATTTTTTTTTAAATCTTTTGATCTAAAGTTTAACATGTAATGCACTCTCTCTGTAAATTTCAAGTGCATTGAATCATTTTAAGGGCACAAAATAAAATTAAAAGTATAGGGGTCTTTGTCATTCATCTTCCAAAGTTTCATTGCTGTATTATTTGTTAACAGCTGGTTTATTTCAGGACCTTCTCTTTTGTCTACATTCTACATATTTACAGGTGTGCTTTTGAATCAGCAAGTTTTTTGCCATTCCTTCAACACAAACCCAAATTTAAACGTGTTACACGTACATGGCCCAGAGCAAAGTGTAGCACTAGCAGGCATGGCAAACGTGTTGTTTCAAAAGAACACAAATATGTAAAATTTAGATAAAAGAGAAGGTTCTGAAATAAACCTGCTGTCAAAAAATAATTCACCAATGAAACTTTGGAAGACGAATGCAAAAGTCCCTTATACTTTTAATTTTATAATGCACCCTTAACAGGGTCCGAGATTGCGACCAGCTGGTTGCCAATGTGCCTAAAAATTGAGTAAACAAAACAAACAACAACAGCAGTAATTAATTTTGATACCTTAACCCTATTCGGCTGGGGGGGGGGGGGGGGCACAAAGTGCCCGCGCTAACTTTGAACATTCATAACTTCTTTAATATGTATTCAAACGCCATCAAACTTTCTGACTTTTCCTAAAATTTATCTGTCAACAATTTTACATGAAAATTTTTTGATCACGTGACTTGACGTTTCCATGGCAACAAGATTTTGACAGCCATGTTTTTGGAAATTTGCATATTTATGCCTTTGAATGAAGAAAAACAATGTTTATTGTTATAACTTTTGTATTTTTACGTCATTTAGCGTTTATTTATTGATTTTGATTAATTTTGCGTCAATTTGGAGGGTTTTAAAGAGGTTTTTAAAAAATTCAGAAATCCAAGATGGCGGCCGTATAACTAATTACCTAATAACTACGTCATATGACGTCATCGCTTCAATGTGCGGACCGCAAAGGAGACAGTTTTGGACGTACTATTTACCCTCTAAGTTTCATTGTCATAGCCTTAATGTTCTTGAAGTTACGATGGGGGGGCAATGTGCCCCCCCCCCCCCCCCCCCCCAGGCTCAGGAACTCAAAAAAAGCCCAGGCCGAATAGGGTTAACTGAGGTCATGTTTTACACCATACATTCATGCTTAGATGCAAAAATTTTACCTGACTGTGTTTTTGTCTACTTGACCTTGTTTGTAAATGTTATTTTTTGCATGAGTCCTGACATGCAAACATAATAGATGAGTAATGAATTCTCTCTTTCCTTTTTAACAGCCTAGGTAGCTACCAGTCTGAAGGAGAATCCTCCCGTCCCCCGTCAGGAAGGAGGCTGACACCCATAGAAAATGCTCCACAGATTCAACTTGGCGAGTCTGTTATTCCTTCTCCACCTTCTGGTGTGGTAAGTATAGTAATCATCATTGAATTGTATCTCCTAATGGGATGGGGCAGTTGTCACTTGATTGTCTTCAAACTGAAATCAAAGTACAGTCAAAGCTCTCTGAGTGGAAAATCTTGTAAGCAGACAGCTCTACTTACAGCCACCTTGACAACACCCTGTTTGAATTCTGCTATTATGAGAGTCATTCCTGTAAGTGGCCAATTTCAGTTATGGTGCTTTTTCTGTTTGCCGGGGGTGCCTGCTTACAAGAGCTTCAACTTTAATTATCCTGACCAATCAAAACAGAAGCAGACAACCCAATGATCTAATCAGAGCGCAAAGCCAATACACGTAGCTGGCAAAAACATGTGTGAGCAAATTACAACTGGATTTGGATTTTACTTCTTTTTGGTGAAAAAGATATTTTTTAGATAGACAATCACAAAGCATAGCAATACAAAACCAAAACAGTCACAAAATTATTTTCGACACAATTGAAAACAAATCTAGGGATATTATCTGAAACCACATAATAAATGCATGGTGCTCTTATTCCTTTCAGCCCTCAGGAAAAAACAGAAGGCCCTTAAAGACATCTCTACCGGGTCCTTCTGAGGAGTTTAGTGCTGAAAAGCTTAACCAAAAGCTGCGTAATGCTGTTATAAGTCAACAAGATAAAGATGGGAAAATTGAACTTTGTCCCTCTCCACCCAAAAGGGGATCTCCATCAAGGTCACCTCCGATTGTGAATGATCCTTTACGTCGTCACTCTACAGATACTTTTCCAGTGCCCCCTTCTGTCCCCCGGGATATTGTTGGAGCAAGGAGAGTAAGAAGTGGTCCAAAGGAGCGCAGTCCACCAGTCGTTGGTTCTGTTACCCGTGTTAAGAGCGGTCCTCCTGAGCGTAAAGATCCTGTTGTAACATCTAATGAACAAACTGTCGGCCAAACATCTCCAACCACAGAAAGAAGAAAGAAAGGAAGCGAGAAAAGCAGCAGTGGAGATAAAAGGAGGAAAAAATCTCAACAAGAGGAGGATAAACCTAAGGATGAACTAGTTTTGTATTACGAGGATCATGTGAAACCATTACTATCTCAAATGGAAGAGAGATTTGCTGAGAGGAACATTAAGGACCTTTGTCATGATTGTTTGAAACTTTGGAATGCACTAGAAAAGAGAGGCCTTATTGGCAAGGCCAGTGGGAGTTTTTCTGCACGGAGAAGAGGAGAAATTTTACGGACTGTTTTTAAATTTTTGGATCTCAGTGACCCTAGATTATTGCTGAGACTTGGCAAGTTAATTCTTTCGGTAAGTAATGCATCAGGAAAAATAATGGTTGAAATCTTAAAGGAATTTTAATGAAAACTGTGTGTTGTCATGCAAACATTACAAATGTAAGCACTGGGATCTCATGTAGTTTTGTTATAGTTTTAGGAGGGGCACCTTACCAAAAACTGCAAATTTTACAAACATTGCAATTAACACAAATAAAAACCAAATATCTGAGAAAACCTTACTTACTGCACTTTTCAATAACATGCGGAATTTGAAATTCAAATCTCTACCAACTGTTGCGTTATTCCCTGCCGTCAATCATAATTAATACGAAAGCCAACGGACCATGTAAAAAAGAAACAAACAAAATGGCTCGAAATCTACCAATCATAATGCACGGATGTGACCTTTTGACCTCATTGAAGTGAAGATCTGTTTCCTGAGAGGTAAGCTAAGATGATTGACGGCAGTGTAAAACGCAACAATTGGCGGAAATTTGAATTTCAAATTCCGCATGTTATTGAAAGGCGCAGTAAGGTCTCCTGGGGTCTTGACAGATGGAAAAAGGGCTCTTTGAACAAACTTGTGACTTCTATGAACATTAGGAAAAATGTGAAAATTAGGAAAATTTTCAATTTTTGTCATTGAACCCTCAGGCCGGGGTCTCATGCAAGCACTTCTCAAAACTTAGCAACATGCTTATAGAACAAGAAATACAATGTAATGTTACAATGTACTTGTTGTTCTGCAATAAATAGCATGCAACTCTATGTTGGTTGCCTTGGTTCAAGATAAATAAATAGAATAATAAAATTATTATTATATTATGTTTCCAATATGTTAATCATCATTTTTCAGACAGCATGATTTGACTTTTATTTTGTTTATTGCAGATGAAAGTAACTGGTAATAATTTAACCAACATTTGTATGGTTGTGTACAGAGTGGCTAAAACCGAAAAAAATGATCAGTTGTTCCTTGAAGAGGACATTCTCAGTAAGTTATTGCTAATTCACATTCAGGGCTCAGTTGTTCGAAAGCCAGTTAACACTAACCCAGGATTAAAACTTAACTGAGGATTTAATTTCTCTTGATAAAAGTGTTTTCAAAAGCTAATTATAAGTTGCATGCAAAGACAAGTCAGAAACGAAACTAAAGGGCAAAAATACTTTGGAAAAATCTCCATTGGGTGATTATTTAACTGGAATCAAAATTGATGCTAACCCTGGTTAGCTTAACCGCGCTTTGAACAACCCGGCCCAGACCAACAAACTACAATGTACATACTTATATACCATGTAGTTCGCCTTTTTATGGGCCTTCAAGCAAGTAACTTGAAGTAGCAATGTAATGTGTTTATTCTTTGTATGCTTTCAGAATGTCTGGTAGACACTATAAAAGGCTGTGAAATAGGCAGTCATCATGATGCACTTATATATACCGCAGGAGCAATAAAACATCTCTCTAGCAACAATCCCACAACTCAAAAAGAACTGGTTTCCCTTGAGGGAATAGAGGGATTGGCAGAGATTCTTGATGCCATCAGTAAAGATGTAAGTGTGTAAATGTGATATGACTGTGTTATTGACAGATTAAATGTGAACCATGATGTATAAACTAACCTTTTTTCTTCATCTGTTTCAGGTGCTGATGTCCATGAAGGGAAATTCACAGTTTACCAGTCTGCTTGTTCAGGCAAGTTTAAAGAACTGAGTGCTCAACATCAACATTGTCACTTTTTTAACATTGCATAATGATGATAATATTACAGTATTTCTATGTAAACTGCCTACAAATAGCAAATTACTAATCAAGGCAAAGAAGGAAAGGAAAGAAATGTTTATAATATGCTAGTTAACAAGAGATTAACAGGGGTCAAAATGTTCCCAGACTGTTTACCTGTGTCTAGTGACAGGCAGAATATTTTTACACCTGACACTACCAACATCAAACCTGAACAAAAATTTTTAATGTTTATTTTCATTTTTTAATGATTCGCAGCCTGCGATGAATTTGTTTCTGCTTGTTTCATCAAACTCCTTGCAGTAAGAACAGAACATCTTTCCATCCTCCACTAACAACCACGGGCGCCCATCCGTCTGTCATTGAACTTGGATATTCCTATTTTATTTCATTTCATCATCGTTGCTGCAAAATTCTCTTCCATATGTACTTCCCTCGCTTCCACTTCTTCGGCACATTGTTTACGCTTTAGAAAAAGATCCATATCGCATATTGTGAACTGAAATAATTCTTTTCATGCTTGATCGGAGAAAAAAAGTGAGTCACATGGCATCTGCTATCTTTGTCATGCTCACTGCAAAGATTGCATCCTGCTTTTATTGAGTAGAGTCTGGTAATTACTGTGTGAGAGCCATGACAATGGCTTCCAAAACTACATGAGTGCGGGTGGAAAACGGATGAAAATGTTATTCAAATAAAAAAATTCTGAATTATTAAGGATTTCATTGCATGTCGCCAGCAACAGGCTTCTATATTTTTTACCTGTCACTTCTGAAAATTACTTAATCGACAGGTAGAAGGCAACATTTTGACCCCTGTTATAGTAACAATATTAAAATTGGCATGAAACTGAAATAGACCAATTCCGATATATTAAAATTCGTACTTGGCTCCGAGGCTTAGGGGAATAAAAGAAAACAAATTAATTATTCATCCCTGAACCTCGATGTGATTTCTTTTGTTTTATTCCCCTAAGCCTCGGAGCCAAGTATGAATTTTAATATATCGGGATTGGTCTATTACATTTGCATAGTTTTACTAAAAATATTCTTAATTGATCAAACAGATCTTTAAAGCATAAAATGAAACTCTGTTAATAGTGATTTAATCCCCACTACAGTTGTAATCAAAGACAGTAGAAATTATTAAAAATAAATTTAGCGATGACAGCTTACTGTACAAACTCATTATTGGTTATGTAGGTGACTGGAGCCCTGAGGAATCTAGCTGATGTTATTGGAGCCAAGGAGATGTTTATCAGTACCGGTGTAGTGAGGAACCTGGCGATTGTTCTGGGACCTTATTCATCTGACAGTGATGTAGTGTGGAATGTGTGCAGAGCTTTGAGGTAATTAAAGGATAATATACCTTTAAGGTCAGTACACACTAGGCGACAACCCACAAAGACATGATGTTAAGACAGGTTGCGGCAGCAATTCCCTTTGTGTGACCTGCCCATTTATACAAGAAATCCTTGTTGCTGGAACAGAAATTGGTCTCTGCATCAGACTGCTTAAATTCGAAATAATATTATATTGTTTTTATTTATTTTATTTGTTAATCCAAGGTGCTCAATGTACGGGCTCCAGAAGGCTGGCAATTAAATGTACTGATTAAAATTAGCTTTAGTTAGTATTTTGTTTTTTTTTTGTGTTGTCATCAAAGTAATTGCAGTGTTCTAACCTCATGGGATAAACTTTCCAATGAGAAAGAAACAATATTCATTTCATGTTTTTTTTTTATCTACAGTAAGCTGACATTGTACACAGAATGCTGTAGTGAATTGTCAGAGTCCTGCACTTGGCTTCAAGCTCTGAGAAAAATCTTATCTGATTATGAAAAGAAGCAAGTAAGATGAAGGACTTTGTTTGTTTATCTGAGTATAAAGATATATTTGTTTACAGTGGATTGTCTTACTTACAGAATTTTATATGACTACAGGAACTATGAAGTAGCCATGTAGTTTGTTGCTCCAGAAAATATATGTTGTGGTGCAATTTTATCCTTGGTGCAAATTTTCTTTTCCTTTGTTTAAAAGGCATTATCATACATTATCATACCCAAAAACAAAAGAAAAGAAAATTTGCACCAAGGACAAAATTGCACCACAACATATCCATACCCCACCACTACCCTGGAAATTCCCATTTACCTTGAGTTCCTACAAAGTTTTCCTTTTAAAACTTTGGCTTTGGTAACCCCCCTCCCCCCCCCCCCCTCCCCCCCTCCCCCTTGGAATTTCCAGTAACCTTCCATGGGGGAGAGACTGTATGGATATTTTCTGGAACCAAACATTCTGACAGACAAATGCAGGGTTTTATCACAACGAGTCATTGGGGACCTTAAGTAACAAAAACATTGATGTCCTAGACATAACAAATTACAGAAGCAACCGGAAATTGACTATTTTCCTCTTTTGAGTCTCTTCATTGCATCATGTCACAGATTTCAAAAGTTTTAAGAGCTTTCTAAAGGTGGTAAAGCAAGCTCTTGGTCATACCATGTAATAATGACCAATATATCAGCTGGGATGCTGTCCCATTACACAGATGTTCTTAGGGGAGGAAAGATTGTGAGAGAGGCCCAAAGGACTTTAAAAGTTATAAGACTGCTGACTGGATGTATGATTGTTGAATCTGTTGTAGGAGTTGGTGGTCCGTGTCTGTTTTATTTTGGGCAACTTGACATCCAAGAGTGAAAATGTCAGAGATGCTATTTTCTTTGATGAGTCCTTCATGGAAGTTATTCTGTCTGTGATGCAGACATACTTCAACTTTGAGATGGAGGTTTGGCAGTTTTTTTTGTTTTGTATTTAATGGTACAGGTTGTAGTCCACAATTGATGACTCATTTTGTGTTTGTTTTAAAAATTGTTGCAGGTGTTGAAGAATGGACCCACAACTGAGGAAAAACAACTGAATGGAGAAAACAAAGGACCTAACAAAAATGAAGATGTTCTGAACAAGGTGTCTACTATTTTTGTATTTTTATTATCATTATTTAGTGTTTTTTTTTTTCAAATAAAAAAGATTATCTTTTACATATAATTTGTTTTATTAAGTGTTAGTCATATATCTGGTACAATTGGCTGACAGATTACCGACAGATACTTGTCAACAGACCAAACTCATACAAATAACCAGGTTTTATTGAAGAAAAGACATTAAATACCGGTAAACGTACCAACACTTGTCTTACCTTGTTAAGTTTGAAATCCTACAATTATCCCGGGTTTATTTATTGAAAAGAAACTTCTCAATATAGGTAGGTTTAGATCAAGACTCCAAATCGCCCAACAGTGCATTGCGAGCCCATTCATTGGTTCTTAGTGACATTTTTTTGTCTTAAAATAAAGCAGGGCTGTCACTAATTTTTTAAATAGGTGGGGAAGTGAAGAGAGTTAAGCCAGGGAAAATTGCTTTCGGATGTTTTTAGTGCTCTGTTTTTCTATCAAAAGTAGCCAGAGCTCACACACGTAATAGTCGGGGAAAATCCCCAGCTCCTGGCCTTTATTGGCCCAATTTATACTAGAGGCAAATTTTGACGTATGCATGAGATGGATTGTGAAGGATGTTTTGTTAAGTTTAGGCCGAGTGGGAGACTGGATACTATACACCTTTTTCATAAATGGCGGTCAATTAATTATTCTTTTATATTCATGCTAATCAGCCTTGCGAAAAATAGAAACCAGTCCCCCTTGTGTGAAAACGAAGTCAAAAGCCATCTATGTTTTCCGTCTAGGCATAAATTTAGAGACAAAATTAATTATCCATCAATTAGCATGTCTTCAAGTCGTGTTAACAGATGCATCACCTGAAGACAAATTTTACCACAGAATTCGACTAAACACTGAATTTATATCTGGATGGATAATTCGTCTCTAGAATAAATTTATTGATAGCCCTGATAAGGCAATTGAATTCAAATCAACAAAGTTGTTTAATTAAAATACAGTGTGTATACATGTACAGTGAACTCTCTCTAAGACGGACACCATCGGGACCGGCCTCAACTGTCTGTCTTAGTCAGAGGTGTCCAACTTGTAGAGAGTTGAGGTAACATGACACCAGTAATTCTGAGACGATAAAGCTATGCACAATGAATACGCGTTTGTTTTAAGTTTGTTTAAAGTTATTTACTTAAGCAAAACCTACATATTCAGCACCTACATTTTCGTTTTGAAGTACTTTTCACTAAAAAAGCACTTCTCAAGTGTCCATTGACGGTTTCAAAGTGTCCATTGTTCTTCTTAGAGAGGTGTCCGTCTTTACACTTATGTCCAGGATTGCAGATAATTAGATACATGGCAAATTTTGATATCTAACACGAGGTGTCCCATAAGTCTAAGTGTTAACTATCTTTTTTGAAATGTAAGGTAAGCATTAGTGTTAGTGTTGTTTTTAGGTTAGGGTAAACGCACCTGTTTATCTTTACTTAAAGAGCGGAATTTAGGGGACACTTTGTGACGTTTATTGTCTGAATTTTTGAAAACAAGTGATGTTGAAGTTGAGTAGAAGAGCAAGAGGACACTTTGTGATGCTTATTAAATTTGCCATGCATGTAATTATCTGCAATCCTGGACATAACTGGGTGTCTGTTACAAGAGAGTTGACTGTATATCTTTGTGACTTGCAGGCTATCAGGGTTATCGCCAACCTTTCAATCAGTCCAGAAGCAGGAGCTGGTTTGGCTGCCAGTGAACCATTAGTTGATCTTTTAATTCACATACTTGGTAAGTTGATGTTACAAAGATCCTAACTGCATTATAAAGGTGACTCACAATAGTTCATAGCATTTTCCATCACTTATACTGTCTTGATGTCTGTCTTTATCGGTTGATGCTACAGTAATAATGGTATCAAACAAATGCAAGTCATTGGTGAACAAGTTATGGTAACTTTTTTTAGATGTAACAGGTTACCATAGCAACAGTATAACCTGTTAAAAACACCTTTAATTTTAACTGAAAGTGTATATAAATCACAAATGAGCTCAGTGAGAGTGGGTCACTGAGCTCATTTGTGAGTCATGAGCACTTTCAAAAAAACTAAAATTAAGGGAGTCTCTAACAGGTTACAGGTGACCATAACTGGTTAAAAAATGACTGGACATCTGGGCCAAGTTGTTCAAAGCCTGATTAGCACTAATGCTGGATTAATGATCAACAGAACATATGAGTTGTAATCATGATGGTAGTTAACCCTGGATTAGCGCTAATCATCCTTCGAACAACTCGGCCCTGTCTGATACCATTATTGTAGCATAAACTTATAATTAATTACTGAGTTAAGTAATTTAGTAATTACTGGAAATTACTAGAAACTGTTGTGAGCTGAAATGCATGAGTAAATATATCAGTACTGTGCTTTTCAATAACTGGAAAATTTGAAGTTTAAAAACAGGTTTGGTGTTTCACTCCCATCAGAATTTTACAGTTTATTATTCTTGAAACTTTTTGTTGATTTTTACAGATGTAAAAGATGCAACTGACAGCGAAGAACTTGTTCTCAATACAGTGGCAACTCTAAACAACTTGTCATTTTACAATGATACTAATAGTGTTATACAAAACAGACGAGTGGAGATTACAGAGAGTAAGTCAAATTTGACCTGCTTTGTAGAGAACATACCATTGGGTAATGATTTGGTTTAGTGCCTGGGACATTTATTTACTGCAAGCTGCAAGTGTGAAAAAACACTTTAATGAACAATAACATAAAATGTTGCAATTATGGTTCGCTTGCAGTCAGGTAATTGAAGGGGTGAGTGGAATAAATCCCAAAGTGACTTCTGATCAACTGCCAGATTCTCCTTTCAGTTTGTCTTGTTTATGCTCATGTGACAAAGAGAGAATTTGGTTTCAGATCAGGGGTCACTTAGGGCCTTATTCCAGTTTGGGATAAGGCCCTTAGGGACTCTTGATCTATAGCCAAATTCTCCCTTTATTACATGAGCATATACAAGACAAACTGGAAGGAGAATCTAGCAGTTGATCAGAATTCACTTAGGGCTTTATTCCACTCAACCCTTCAATTATACCTTCGCTATCATACCTTCAATGTCACATTCTTCGATAATATAGCTTTCTGGCATATAGTATCTTCAAGGGGGGAGAGGGTTATTAGAAAAGGGGAGCTTATTAACACAACAACACTCAAGGGAAGTGCTTATTAGAAAGAGAAAACTTATTGGAAGGAGGGTGCTAAATTGAATCGTTACAGATATTTTTATAGATATTTTATAGATATTTAATACTTTTTTTAATATTTTTTGTGTCCCCCCAAATTAGTATGGGTTTACCCAGGCTATAAGGTCTTTTGACACTTAAGGTGTTTCCCTCCAGTTTCCGTGCAGCCGCACCGACCATTTTTAAGCGGCCGTTTAACTGACTTTCCTTTATTGAATTAGTATGAAACTTACACAAAATATTGTACAAAGTTTGAAGTTTATAATAGTGTAACAATTTTGTCAATCGGATTCAAAATTGCGGAGATAAACGAGAAACATTGAAATCACTTGAGTCTAAATTCCGAGCGATTACGATGGCATCTAGAAAAATCAAAACTATTACGATAAACTATGACATATGGCAAACAAAATATCTAAAAATTAGAAACTTTTGTCAAGCCGATTTTGAGTAAAACAGAAAAACATTTCGAACTTGTGATTTTGCATGTGTATGAGCACATCTACAGAATCCTCAATTAAGCTTATAAAAGTTTAATTTCCAAATCTCAAATTTACGTTAAAATGTGTGCTTAGTGTATGAGATGAAACTATGAAAGTTTGAAAGCGTTTCTCGTTTTAGTTTTGGAGATTCGATTTTCTATAGGAAACCGAAGTTTTTTGACTGAGTTCTTGATATTGTAGTTTTAGCACATTTCTATATATTTCAAAAACCGCGAGATAGATTTTTTTAAAACTTTTATAGTCGTTTCTTTATAATAGGAACAACATTGTCTCGAAGTTTCATCTTGATTGAAACATTGCAACATGGTCAAATAAAATAATAAAGTTCGCCTAAAACGTGATTGAGAAGTTGTGCTTTGATTGCACGGTTGAAGGCGCACGTCGCAAAGACGCATTAATTAATTCAGATGAAGTGTAACGCATTTCTGCGTGTTGAGAATTATGCAAATCGAGTTGACTTCTTTCTTTTCCCTACAATTCAAAATGTCGAGAGTGTCCAGTGCACGTCAAATGCGAATAAGAAAACTGTTTTCAAATAAACGTCCCACTGAAATTCGTGGGAATGATAAAAATAACGTGGAACACAGCCCCAAAACATTACTCCGCAAAACATGATGGTCACGCAGAAATGCGTTGCGCTTCACCTGAATTAATTAATTAAAGCGTCTTTGCGCGCCTTCAACCGTGCAATCAAAACACAAAGTCTCAATCGCGTTTTGGGTGAACTTTATTATTTTATTTGACCATGTTGCAGTGTTTCAATCAAGATGAAACTTCGAAACAATGCTGTTCATATTATAAGGAAATGACCATAAAAGTTTAAAAAAAATCTATCTCGCGGTTTTTGAAATATATAGAAAAGCGCTAAAACTACAATATCAAGGACTCAGTCAAAAAACTATGGTTTCCTATAGAAAATCAAATCTCCAAAAATAAAACGAGAAACGCTTTCAAACTTTCATAGTTTCATCTCATACTATAAACACACATTTTGGCGTAAATTTGAGATTGAGAAATTAAACTTTAATGAGCTTAATTGAGGATTTTGTGGATGTGCTCATACACATGCAAAATCACAAGTTCGAAATGTTTTTCTGATTTACTCAAAATCGGCTTGACAAAAGTTTCTAATTTTTAGATATTTTGTTTGCCATATGTCATAGTTTATCGTAATAGTTTTGATTTTTCTAGATGCCATCGCAATCGCTCGGAATTTAGACTCAAGTGATTTAAATGTTTCCCGTTTATTTTTGCAATTTTAAATCTGATTTACAAAATTGTTACAATCATATAAACTTCAAACTAAGCACAATATTTTGTATAAGTTTCATACTAATTCAATAAAGGAAAGTTAGTTAAATGGCCGCTTAAAAATGGTCGGTGCGGCTACATGGAAACTGGAGGGAAACACCTTAAATAAAGTTTCTATCTATCTATCTACAGTACATCAGAGTCTGGAAATCTCAAGACTAATGGTTTCCAGACAAATAAAGATATAGAAAATACATCCAGTTTTAGGTAGTTCAAGTTGTACCTTTTTGCAAGCTCCTGTAAGTTCCCAGTTAATAGTTGAAGTTCCCTGAAGTATCCAAGCTACCAGATTTCAATTAGATGTAATTGGGTACAGTAAATTGAATTCCCTGAATTTGCAGTCTTCCAATTTTATTCACAGTGGATCATGATTGATGGTTTTGTTTCTGCACAGAAATGAGCTAACTTGTGAATATGAAACATTCATACCCCCCCCCCCCGACGTTTTGCTTCACCAACCCTCCCCCCTCCTCACTCTCTGTGTCTAACTCCCCGCCCTCCCCTCCCTACAATACTAACTCCATTGCTAACTCCATTGGTAAGACCATTACATATTGTGGGCTCTATATTAACAGCTGATCAAGTGAAATTTTGTTTCACGGCTATAACTTGTTTAATGCAATGGGATGTTAATTTTGCAGTGTCAATCTGTAAAAAAAAAAACAGTTGAATGTTAAAGTTGCCCTTTGCCATTGTTTCAGTGCTTATTTCGTTGCTGATGCCAGATAACATGGATGCAATGGTGGAAGCCACCCGTGTGTTTGGTAACTTCTCACGGTCCAAGGAAGTCAGAACAGTGCTGGCTGAGCATAAAGGTATGGCAAACTCTCTTGTGATGGACACTCCTGTAAGGCAGACACTGCCAAGACAGACATAAAATATTGGCTGGGTCTGGTGAAATTTCACTTGTTCATCTGTAACTAAACTCTCTATGAGCAGACACTTCTCTAACACAGACAACTAAAGCTGGTCCTGAAGGTGTCCAGCAGATTGCAATGAAAAAAATTAAAGTCACTGCATTCTACCTATAATTGTCACTGTTTTCAAGACAGTTTTACTGGATTGACTATTGCACAATAGTGTGAGCAATGGGCATTTGCTACTAGGGATTTTTGTAGTTGTAATATAGACTTAGGTTTTTAACACATGATTAGTCTAGCCATTATTCACTCATGACCAGGAAAATAATTCTAACTTAGAACTTGAAATGTAAACTTCAAAAAAGAAAAAGAAACACAGTCATGTGAATTTAATGACAGATGAATTATAGCTGGCTAACCATTTCAGAACCAAGGTCTACACACTGCAATGAAAGTGGCTGCTACAGTAATGTCAAAATAATGTAAGTTGACAGTCCCTCGCAACTCGATCCTCGCGCCTGGAAACTTGATACTCAATTCTCAAAAATTTTGAGTATTAACTTTCAAGGACTAATGAGCTTGTCCCTTGAATGATCTCTTGAGAAATAAATTAGACAAACGGCCTGCACTCAAGAATGTTGTACACTCTTGTTTAGTTCAAAACGTATCAAAATTCGAGATGGAAGTATGGCATGTAGTTTGGGTATTTGAAACTAAAACCCATCAAATACCAAACTTACACTGTGTAAATGAATTTTACTTCTTACTTCTTTTATCAAGTTGAAAGAACAGAACAGCCAACAGAAACTGCGGCTGGGAAAATACTTGTACACATGATGTGCAAACGGCTATTCTTTTTTTGTGGAATAAATTGTTTTCTCGAAAGCCTTTTCGATGTCTAGATTCTCGATTTCTTGATCGTCGAAGTTTGAGTGACTCATATTTTGAGGATCGAGTTTCGAGGATCAAGTCAAGACTGTCAACTTACATTTAACCGGTACTGTATTCAAACAGTTCTGTGTTTCCTGTGATGGTTTGAATATTTTTAATTTATACAACAGTAAGTTCTGTAGCTGGCAACCTAAAAGCTTCATTCATAATAAATATTATAAATTAATGCCAGATGTGAAACACCAGATCCCTTCTAGTTTCATGTAACTTATTCTAGGGGTATAGAATGGTAAATTTGAGACTTTGCGAGACTGCGAGACCCTTGTTTAAAAATTTGAGACCGAGACTTTAGCCTTTCTATCAAATCCGAGCCCAAGACTTTTATACCTCTTAAAAATCCAAGCCCGAGACTCCAATTGCTGGAAAATAGTAGTTATGAAATTGTCCCTTCTAGGGCATATTCCTTGGTACTTTTTTCTCATATTTTTATATTTATTTCTGAGATCTAAAATTTTTGAAATTTTTCAACCCATAATCCCCGTCATTTTCTTGCGAATCCCCGTCATATTTTTTAGATTTTAAAGGGAGATCAAGACCTGATTATTCCCGAGATCTTTTTGTATTATTAGCAAAATTTACGAGTAAATTTCAGTTTTTTTAAAGGTAAATAAACATAAATTATACGGCAGATCTTGATTGTTGGTTCACTTTCTGTTTATTCAAGTGAAATTCAAATCATAGTAATTTTCATCACGTAAATAAAGGGGTTTACTCCATACTCTTTTGTCTTAGTGTAAAGTTAAACACAACTTTTCCTTAAAATAGTCAAAAGGTCTTTATAACACAGAATTAAAGGGGATATACTTCAAATAAATTAAATAAATGTAATAAATTCAAAAAAATCAAGAAATATAATAAAATCTTGAAATGCTTTAAATTCTAAAAAATTATGAGCTCGCCCTTCGGGCTCGCGGGATTCGCAAGAAAATGACGGGGATTTTGGGTTGAAAAATTTCAAAAATTTTAGATCTCAGAAATAAATATAAAAATATGAGAAAAAAGTACCAAGGAATATGCCCTAGAAGGGACAATTTCATAACTACTAACTTCATCTCTTTGATTCAAGGCTTTTAGTAAATTTTGGTCACTTTCATATAGAAAACTGTATAACGTGTTAGATAAGGGATTCCCCGAATTATGCGTATTGATATTTCTTGAATATAAACACCTGCAGTTTGTTTTGACTAATGGTTGAATATTTAATGATTTTACACATGAATAATATAGTTGGGGTTTTACCCAAATAAAAATAACGACTAACGCGTTAGCCGAAAAAAATTATAACAAAAAAATAACGACTAACGCGTTAGCCGAAAAAAATTGAAACAAAAAAATAATGGTTATAGATTCCCACGCGTGGGAATTTATTTGAAAAAGCCGAAAAAAATTATAACAAAAAAATAACGACTAACGCGTTAGCCGAAAAAATTATAACAAAAAAAATGATAAAAAAAAATAACGACTAACGCGTTAGCCGAAAAAAAAATTATTTAAGTTAAACTAATAACTACTTACGTCTTAAACTTTTTATTATATTTCTTTTCAATCTTCGATGAAGTAGGTGTTAATTCTATCATTTCTTGATCTAAAAGTTTCATATCAGATATAAATTTCTGATAATCGAATTCACCACCTCTCATTGCTGTTCGTAAATTAGTCAATACTTTTTCATAAGTTGTAAATCCAAATTTAACCATATCTAATTTACCTTTGTAATTTTTCATTTCATGATATGTTTTTAATATTATTCCAGCTCCAGTTAAAACACTTAAAATAATAGGGTTTAAGGTTATTCCACCTGTTATTACACCAACTGAAGCTAGTAACACAGACGAAATATTCATAATATAATTTATTTTTTTATATTTACTTTGACTGTTTTTGTATATCCATGTTTTTTTATGATAAAAAGAGTATAAATCCTTTAATTGTTGGATTTTCTCAAGATCTAAAGTTGAAGAAATATGATTGAATTCAAATATATCTTTTTGTTCTTTGTGTCTTAATGATTTTATTTTTGTGATTGACATTTTTATTTTATAATATTTATTTTAATTTATTATTTTTCTACTGAAAATTAATTGAAATTGAATTTCATTTAAATTTGTAAAATTTCCTAAATTATTATAAACTTGCATAAATAAATTTCTATTTTCTGGTAATATGAAATTTATATTTTTAAAAACAAAATGAGAAAAAGAAGTATCAGTTCTTATTAATTCTTTTGTAATTTTTCTTGTACTAGTAGTAAAATAAAACAATCTTATTTTTATTAAATAATCATTTCTATTTTTAGAAATTTCACTTTTTACATATATTTCTTCCAATAAAGAATCTTTGTTATTATAAAAAGTTATTGCAATATTATTATACTTACAAACACTTGAATATTCTTTTTTAAAATAGAATAGAATGTTAAAATAATATTTCAACGATTTCAAAAAAGCTAAACTAACAGGTTGATCATCTTTTGTTGGATTTTTAATACTAATATCATGATTATTCATATTAATATCTGTTTCCATCACCATTTTCTGATTTTCAAAAATATAAGGAGAATCATAAACACTTGACTCAACATCATTAACATAATTTTTTACACCATAAATAATCAAATAAGCAGGTGCTTTTACTATAGGTGATGATTTTGATCCATCACAATGTAAATCAACCATTATATATTCAGGTGGGGAAATTTGATATTTATGTAAATGAATTATGGATCTGGTATATCCTTCTTTTTGAAAAATTTTTGTTGATTGTTGACCAATATTTAAACTTGATGAAACAACATTAACACTAACATTATCCATTGTTGGAGGAAAAAACTCAATACAAATTGTATATTCTCCTTCTGGTAATTTATACATATTAAAACCTAATCTGGAAATATATTTATAATTAAAATTAATGTCAAGAAGCATATTATAAACTTTTTTGTTAAAAATATGTGGACTTTTATCTAAATTAGTAAATCCAGTTACAGTAATATTACTTTCTGATGAACTTTCATTAACATCTTCCATTAAATATCTGAATTCATCTTTTGGATAGGAAGTTGTTGAGATATGAGATTGATCTACATATTGTTTATTAGCAGCTTCGTTATTGTTTACAGGAGTTGCTAAATTTTTAATTTTTTTATCATTCATATCAAAATCAACATTTGTAGGATTACTTAATTTATGAAGATCTAATTGATGTATTTGACTATTTATTTTTATAGTTTCTTGATCTACATATTGTTTATTAGCTGCATGTTTATAATATGTAGGAATTGCTAAATTTATAATCTTTTTATTATCCATATTTAGATCCTTATCTGCAGGATTACTTAATTTAGTATCTACATATTGTTTATTTGCAACTTCATGATCAAATGTAGGTAATTTTGATAGATTAAATATTCGATAATTATTAATATTAATATCTGTCTGCATTGGAGAGACTTCTTTACGTGATAAGAAAATATCCTTTACATCATTATAAGAAACTAAATTGTTATAATTTTGTGTTAAATAACTAAAATTTTGTTGCTTACTTTGTACAACATTATAAAGTTCTTTCAAATCAATATTTGCACTTATATTTTGCGTATGTGGAATTCCACTAATTCTTCCATCAACATATGATTTATTAGCTGCATCTTTATCACCTCTTGGAGTTGTTAAATTTATTATTCTTGTATTTTTTGCATCATAATATCTACCTCCATTTAATGTTAAAAAAATACTTTTCCCATAAAACAAAGAAAAAGCATCATTATCACCTGCTGATTGTATATTTGTTATAGCATGAAAATTCATATTTAGATGATCTTCCATTGGATTTTCTTCTTTACGATTTAAGAAAATATTATTTGCATCACTATAAGAAATTAAATTATTTTGATTGATTGTAAATAATCATAACTTTGTGGTTTACTATTTAAAACATTAAAATTTCCTTTCATATCTATGTTTTTTATAACATCATGAGTATGACTTGGTACAGTAGGATGATAATTCTTTAAAGTCTCCATATTCACAGCTGATTTATCATCATTACGATCTGTTTCCAAATTTTTAATTAATTTCCTATCCATATCAATTTCACCAGGAAGAATTAATTTATTTCCTCTTAAATCAAGATCACCAGTCATATGAGTTGATCCATCTAAGTTTAAAAAGTGTGTTTTAGCAGTACCATAATTAATAGCATCCTTTAAATTTACTGGATTATCCACATTTACTAATTTTTTGTTTTGAATATCATAATCGCCTGAAGAAGTTAATTTAAAACCAACACCTGGTAATCCTGGTTGTACTTGAGTTGTTTTATAAATACTAGATTCTGATAATAAACCATTTGAGTAACTCATATTTTTTTATTTTAAATTTATATAATATCATTAAAATTTTTAAATATTTCTTTCTTTGGTTTATCAATATATAAAAAAGAATAAGGATCTTTTGTACCTAATCTATATTTCTTTTTATCAACATTATTTTCACGACATATCATAGAAATTTCATTATTACTTGGAAATTCATAAATACAAAAATGAGAACAATTTAGTCTTATATCTTTTGGAGTTTTGTAATAACTTTGTGAAAGATAAATAACACTACAATTTTTATGCCTTCCATTAATAAAATAATCAATCAGTGGTTTTTGATTCTTTTCACAAACAAAATCATCAAATATGATTACTTTTTGGTTATCATCTGTTAATTCAGTAACTGGTAAAATTTCATCATTACTAGGTTCTATAACTTCATAACCTGCTTCTTTATTAATTGATTTTTTAAATTTTCTTAATAAATACTTATATTTTGGTTGTTCTAAATTTTTAGCATATAAATATATTTTATCATAATATAATAACCTAAGAATCATATCTAGTAAAACATTTGTTTTTCCAGAACCTGAAGGACCACAAATAAGCATTCTAAAACTTTGATCTGGCATAAAAGGTTGTAATTGCTTAAAATTAGAAATTAAGTCATCATCTAGGTCATAGTTTGGTATTTTCATTTTTATTTTTAAATATAGATAATTTTTAAAAAAATAATACAATCATAATAATAAAAATGAGTTTATTGAAATGGAAAGAACTTGCTAAACAAAAATCTGAGTTGGGAAATAAAATCAATTTAGTTCATGATACAATAACAAATAAAAGATTAGGTGAAGAAAAAAGTCAATTAGACTATGAAAAAATGTTCAAACCTATAACATCAAAATTAGATGAAGTAAATATTAGTAATTTGATGCCAATACAAGAAAGCAAAGTAACAAAATCAAAATCAAAAAAGAAAATGAAAGATAAAACAGACATTGATTATTATCCAGAAGTAGATCCATATGAAGAAATGGATATAGAAGGCTTAATTGATGAAGATGAAGATGAAGATGAAGACACTGATGTCATCATTCCACCACCAGATTTTGGTGATGAAGTTTCACCACAAGAAGAAAAACAAATACCTGAAGATTCTCCACCAGATTATGATCCTGGATCATATGTAGAAGAAACACAAAGAAAAGCTTTAAATAAAAAAGAAGTATTTAAAAGTTATGGTTTACCTATTCCTGAAGAAAATATTGGCAAAAAATCAAAAGAAGAATTACTTGAATCTTGGAATAAAGTAATAAATAACATTGGAAATGTAAAAGCTAAAAATACAAAAGATTTGAAAAAAATAATGAAAGAAAATTCTCCTGAAAATGGAGAAGAATTATTTAATAAATTACAAGAATTAAAGAAGAAAGAAAATTCTCCTGAAAGACAAGAAGAAATAGAAATTTTAAAAAAAAATATGAATAAAGTTTTTTTTCCTGAAATACAAGAAGAAATATTAAAAAATTTAAAAGAAAGAGATAAACTAGATTTAGAAAGTAATATAATTATACTAAGAAGAGATGAATTAAAAAAAACTGGTAAAGGACTTAAAACAAAAAAAGGTGGAAATGTAACATTTTACAATGATCCTAAAGAACTTCTTAAAAAACTTGAAATAATTGTAGGATCTATTATAGCTGGTAATACAAATATTGAAATGTATAATATTGGAATTGCAATTTTAGACATCCTTTTGAAAACAAAAGTAATAAATAAATCTCAACATGAAAAGATTTATAAAAATTATTTTAAACAATAATATATTATTATTATAAAATGGATAGAGAAATAGTATTATCATCATATTCTGTTAAAACAGAAAATGGTAACAAACCTGAAAATTTCACAACAAAATTTAGTAAACCAATTGTTTTAGATAGCAATGCACAATATGTAATTGGTCTTAATCGTGTTATTAATATGAGTTTTACATGGTTTAATATAAATGCTGATTATAAAAATCAATTAATTAGATACAGTTCTGATAATGGTAGAACATTTAAAGATATCAGTTTTCCAGGTGGGGTTTGGAATTATGTTTATATCAATGCATTTATTAAACATATAACTGCAATAAAACAATCTGGAAAAGAAGATGAATATCCAATTAGTCTTATTTTTGATGAAACAACTTTTAGAGTAACAATAAGATTGAAAGAAAATTATCAACTGGATTTTACACAAAGTAATTTTTATGAATTATTAGGATTTGATAAGAAAATTTTAAAAGATAAAATAAATGTGGGTCCTAGAGTTCCAAATTTAAGTCAAGATACAGATATTTTAAATATACATTGTGATTTAATTAATGATTCACTTGTAGATGGTCAAGATAGTGATATTATTTATAGTTTTTCCACTTCTGTTTTAAGACCATCATTTAGTTTTACTCTTGAACCAAAAAGAATTACTTATAATCCAGTAAATAAAAATACTATTAATAGTATAAGAATTTACATTACAGATGGAAAAAGAAGATTAATTAACCTCAATGGGGCGGATACATCTTTTTCATTATTGTTGAAAAAAATAATATAAATCTAATAAGAAAAAAATGAAAACTTACGAATTTTCTCGTTTTTATAATCCAAAATTAGGTAAATTTATGTATAAACATAAAGGTAATGGTATGGTTGTTGATAATATTTTAAAACCAATGAGAAGTGTTATGTCAACTGTTTTCAAAAAATTTGTTAAACCTGTAGCTAAAAAAGCATTAGAAGCAGGGATTTCTCATACTGGAGAAAGAATAGGTAAAAAGATTTCTGAAAAATCTGGTGATTTAATAATGAAAAAATTAGGTAATATGAGAATAAACACTCCTAAAAAAACAAAACAAACAAAACAAACATTACCAAAAACACCCCTAAAACAAGAAGATACTGACATGATATTAAATAGATTAATATCTGGTAATGGAATAAAATTTTGAAAATAAAATTTTATATAATCTTATAAAATAAAAAATGGCTTTCAGATCAAGTGAATATTTACAAAGAAATGAAATGATAAGATTTCAATTAGATGATGTGATAAGAATTCCAGCTAATACTCAACATCAAGTTAAAACTGGTTATAAATTCACAATTAATGATAGATCAGCATTTTATGATTGGTATAATGCTTATTTTGAAGTAGATTTTGAGTTACAAAAATTAGCAGATGGTGCTGGTTATGCTGCAGCTGATAGAATTACAGTTTTAAATGGTTCACATAGTTTAATTAATCATATCATGCTTAAATCTGCAGGTAAAATAATTTATGATACTAATAATTTACATAAAGTTACTTTTGTTAAAAATTTGTTAGAATATTCTGATGATTATAGCAGATCCGTAGCTAAAAACAGTTTCTGGTATTTGGATAGTGATAATACAACAGCTAATACTAATTCAGGGTTTGAAGCGAGACGAATACAGTCTCAAGCAGTTCAAAACAATGGTGGTGGAGGCTCTAAAAATATTAATACTATTATTCCATTAAATAGATACTCTTTCTTTGAAGAACTTGAAGATAAGATGCTTGTACCTATGCAATTACAATTCAACATTGAGCTTCAAAATGACAGTGAATTAATTCATATGGATAATGGTGTTGCTGCTGGAAGAGTTGTTGTTAAAAAATTTTTACTTTGGGTACCAAAATTAACACCAAAAGACTCTTTAGCATCTAAATTTGTTACTTCATTCATGAAAGAAACAAAATGGAAATATTTAAGGGAAATGTATGAATCATCAGCTCCTACACGATCATCAGGATTTTTTCAAATATCAAGCAGTATTGATAATATTAAACATATTTTTGTTTACTTGAAAAGAACAAATCCACCTAATGATGATCAAGCTGAAGATAATCCTTATCTTATGAATACTTACAAATTGAATGCAGCTGATGCTAATTCTCACTTACAAAACTGTAGATTGGAATATGGAAATGGAGTATTTTATCCAGAAATAGAATATGATAGTGAAAGTAAAGTAAGAATATTCAATGATGTAATGTCATACGCAATGAGGAAAAATGATTATAATACAGGAACACAACTTAATTTAGCTAATTATAATTCTCTTTATGGTTTGATATTTTAATCTTACATATCAAGCAGAAAAAATCACTAGAGATCCTAAACAATTAATATTCAGATATACATTAAGCAGAAATGCAACTGCTGACTTTAATGTTCATGCTATAGTTTTATATGAAGAAATGGTGAAAATTGATAAAATTGGAAATGAATTAGTAATTGTATAAAATGTAAAAAATTTATATAATCTAATAATAAAATTAAAATGACAACTTATCATCCATACAAAATAAATTTATCTGACAATCAAAAAAAGAAACTTGCAAAAGCATATAAAACAAACACTCCTTTAACATTTAGATTAAAAAATAATCAAACAAGTGGTAATGATGAATTACTATTAACAACTAATCAAATTAACAAAATTAAAAAGGCTAAATCATTAGGAAAAGGAACAGACATCAAGATATCAAAAACACAAATTAGAAAAGTAATGAGACAGGGTGGAAGTTTATTTAGTAGTATTATTCCATTAGCTCGTACTTTTGCACCAACTTTAGCTAAAACACTTGGATTATCAGCTCTTGCTGGTTTAGCAAGTGAAGGAGCAAGTCAAATTGTTAAAAAGATAAGTGGTAATGGTCAAATAGGTGGTTTTTTAATACCACAAGATAAAATAAAAAAACTCATTGAAAATAAAAATCTACTTACAAATAAACAAAAACAAGACATATTAAACGCTCTTCAATCTGGAGGTAAATTAGTGATAAAACCAACTAAAAAACAATCTGGTGGATTATTAGGTACATTACTAGCTAGTATTGGTATACCTCTTGCTATTGAGGCTTTTAAAAAAATTACTGGAAAAGGAGCACCAAGAGTAGGTAGACCAAAAGGAAAAGGAGCACCAAGAATAGGAAAAGGAGCACCAAGAATAGGAATGTATGAACCACCCCCACCTTTTATAGGTCAATGGGGAAAAAATACTATTGGTATGGGAAAAAAAAAGTCAAAAAAAACTACGAAAAAAGGAAAAGGTCTTTTATTAGGGAAGGACAGTCCATTCAACAGCATTCCAATTCTCGGAACAATATTATAAAACCAAAATTCATAAACAAACCATTAAGTAATATTGATTTAATGAAATGGATAAAATACTTAAAAATTCCAAATTTCAAAGGTATATTTTCAAGAGATGAAAAAATGTCTATTAATCATAGTCCATGTATAATAAATCTTGATTCATATGAAAACGTTGGAACTCATTGGGTTTGTTGTGTGAAAAGTCATGATAATAAATTTATATGGTATTTTGATAGTTTTGGAATGGGTTATCCTGAAGAATTTAAAAGTAATGGTAAACCTATAATTTACAACTCAAGTCAATATCAAAATATTAAAAGTGTTCTTTGTGGTTATTATTGTCTTTATTTTCTTCATCAATGGTCAATGAAAAAAGATTTTTATGATATACTAAAACCATTCAGTTTAAGTGATACTATGTTTAATGAAAGATTTATTAAAAAATACTTTGAATAATCTTTTTTATAACAATCATTGTTATAAAAAATCAAATATATATACTTCCCTTTATCAATCCTTTTAATATTCCAAGTTTTCTCTTTATTTTCAAAACTAAAGTAATTATCTTTAATAATCTTTTATCTTCATTAAAATTAGTATAAACAATATTATCAAATATGCATTCTATCATTTCATTCAAGTTTTTTATTTCATTCTCTATAAATACAGATCTACTACTTTCTTCCATTTTTTTTATTTTATATTTATATAATCTTAATATAAAATGAAATCTTATTGTGTGAAAGAAAAAAAACAAACTGATTGTGTAGAACCTAGTGGATATAAAACAACAAAAAATGGAAGATTAATGTTTTTCTGTAAATGTGCTTCTTGTGGAATAAAAAAAACACGTTTTGTTAAGAAACAGGGAAACTAATTAAGCCTTCTTCTTCACAAACATCTCCTCTCAAAACATCAGAAGGAGAAGGCTTTGGTGAATTAGCATTAACAGGTTTAACTCATGCTTTACCTTGGTTAGGTAAAAAAACAGTTGAAATGGGACGATATGGAGCAAGTGAATTAATGAGAAATAAAAACATGCAAAAAAAAGCATTAGATTATGCATTAGACCACGCAAAACCATTTTTACAAAAAACAACTTCAGATATGATGGATCAACTAAGTACTAAAATAAGACCAAAATTAAAATATAAAACAAATAGAAAAGATTTAGACTTTCAAGGAGGTAGTGTAGATATTCATAAACTCATTGGAAAATTGCCAAAACCAAAAGGTGGTTGGACTCCTGGAGAATACAAGTATATGGGACCGTATAACCCTTTGAATGAACAATTAAAATATGATCCTGAAACAGGTGAAGTATTAGAATGGATGGTTAAACCATATAATAAAGTAGATGAAATTGCTGCTTATCATGATATATGTTATGATATGGGAAAAAATAAGAATGAATGTGATAGACAAATGGTTAAATCTTTAGATCTGATTCCATACGGTGAAATACCGAAATGGGGTCAAACAGCGAGATTTATTATAAATACTAAACAGAAACTTGGTTTGGGTTTACCAAAGAAGACAAAAAACGTAAAGCGGCGTTGAGTAATAATAGTGATTGGACTCAACAATTAGCCGATGAATTACATAAACCAATCACTAGAAATTTTTCAAAGAGAACTGTAATATCAAATGGGATTGATGAAATCTGGGCTGCAGATTTGGTTGAAATGCAAAAGTTTAGTAAATGGAATAAAGGAATAAATTATTTACTGATGGTAATAGATATTTTTAGTAAATATGGATGGATTGAACCATTGAAAAACAAAAAGACTGAAAGTGTTAGTAAAGCATTTGATGATATATTTAAAAAAAGTAAACGTAAACCAAAAATGCTTTGGACAGATAAAGGTTCTGAATTTATCAGTAAACATTTTAAGGACCTCCTTGAAAAGAATAAAATCAAATTATATCATACAGAGAATGAAGAGAAATCAAGCATTGTTGAGAGATGGAATAAAACAATGAAAACCAGAATGTTTAAGATGTTTAGTGTAAATAACAATACTGTTTACTGGGACATCCTTGATAAATTAGTTAATGATTATAATAAAACAAGACATTCTAGTATTAAAATGACTCCAATTCAAGCTAGTAAAAAAGAAAACGAAGAAAAAGTTTATGCTAATTTATATTCAGATTTAATTTATTTGAAACCTGGAAAAATAAAATTTAAGGTTGGAGATTTCGTTCGTATATCAAAATATAAGAGACCTGTATTTGATAAAGGATATACTCCTAACTGGACAGAGGAAGTATTTGTGGTTAATGAAATATTAAATACAAAACCTATCACCTATAAAATTGTTGATTTAATGGGTGAAGAAGTAAAAGGATCTTTTTATGAAAAAGAGTTACAAAAAACAAAACAAGAAATATATAGAATTGAGAAAGTATTGAAACGAGACACCAAGAAAAAGTTAGCTTTAGTTAAATGGAGTGGATATCCTGACAAGTTTAATTCGTGGATTCCTTTGAGTGATTTAAAAGATTTTTAATACTATTGTAGTATTAAAAAATTGTTTCAAGCGACATAAAAAAAAGCCCTTTTAAGGGCAAAATACTTTTTTTTTATTTTAAAACAAATCCTGTGAATCACCTTCTTCATTTTCTTCGTCGACTTCGTCATCACTTTCTTCTTTAATCATTAATAATGATTCTCTTGGTTTCAATGGTCTAACATAAACTTCATGAACTTTAATTTGAATAGATTTTACTAATTTGGAAATATAAATACTCTCAATTATTAAAGCTAATTTTACTTTACAATATTGATTAAGGTATTCAAATGGATCAACATTTTTATTTCCTTTTGTTTTAAACAAAGATAGAATTTTATTAGATTTTTCTGAATATATAAGTTTTGCATATAAAACTGGTGAAACACTATCATCAATTACTGTTTTAGTTCTTCCTTTTTTATCAGTATATTCTTTCTTTTTATAATATAAAATATGAGATAAATTTTGAGATTCTTCAACACCAATTGTATCTTCAAGATGGTTATAACAAAGTTGTTGGATATTTTCTAATGTTTTAAAAAAAGTTTTTTCTTCTTTTGTTGGATCTTTATCTTTTTCCCATAAACAAACAGGAATTGTATATCCAACTAATTCTTGTGATTCTTGATTCTTTCTTTCAGATACACCAAAACTAAAAAGTAAAGGTGTTTCAATTATAAGAGGACCTTGCTTACCATTAGGATAAGTTGTTTCGATTTTAATACGATGATATTTCATTTTGGAATTCTTGACTTTATATTGTTTGGCTTCGTTAAAAATAAGATTTTCTTTAGAAATGTTTTCGAAACTTGTTAGTTGCATTTTATTATATATAAATATTTTTTTTTTTAAATTTTTTTTTTTTAAAAAATTATAAATTTCAGCATAAAAAAAAGCCTCATTTGAGGCTAATAATTTTAATCAGAATCAGAATCAGAATCCAGAATTAAGACCCATACATTCTTTTATATAATCAAACATACTTATTCTTTCTACTCCTTCTTCGTAAACAAAATAACTTTCAAATTTTTTAATCATTTCATTTATTTGTTTATATATTTCTTCATTATCTTTTTTCAAAGAAAATTGACGCTGATTTTCAAAAACTTGTTCATGGTATAATTTTTCTCTATATTTTTTTTGTCTTAACAAAAGTCTTTTAATATTGTCATAACTTATATAATTAGAATGTATAAAATTTTTTAAAATTTCATGATGAGAAATTATGAAATTATCATCATAGTCTCCATCATAATCATATTCATTATATTTGACTTTTTTTATATATTCGTCTTTCATTAAATTTTCATTTACATATTTTATTTCACTTCTGATTCTTTTCAAATATCTTCTTTTTAGTTTGTCTTTACGTTTTATTATATTGTGAAAATATTTCTTTATATCATCGATTTTTAATTTTTTATTTGAATTAATTTTTCGCAGAAGATCATTTGATATTAACTCAAAATATTTTTGATAATTTCTAAAAATATTATAAAAATGAAGATCAATCATAAACATTTTACCATATAATATTTTATCAGCATATCTTATGCCAAAAAGAGATATGGGAATTGCTTTGTATTGCGAACAATCAGATTGGTTTTGCGTAGCGATCATTTTATTATATATAAATATATTTTTTTTTAAATTTAAATTTTTTTTTCCGCTACAACTTAATTTCAAAACTCAATTAAAATTATGATATTATAATTTCTTTTTTAACTAATTCCCACCATTCTTCATAAAAAGCTTTTGTTTCTTCTGAAAGTTTTAGTGGTAATAATTCATCAACATTACTATAACCTAGAATAATTAAAATCTTTTTTATAATAAAAGTGATATTAATAATTCTCTTTCTTCCAAATTGTGTATTTACTTTCTTAATTAAATTTGCATTATCAATTTTATAAAGTATTTCATTAATCTTAGAAATATCATCATTTTTTATATCAAAAGTTTTTTGTATTTCATTGATCTTTTTCTTAAAAAAATACTTTCTTTGGTATACTGATTTTTTTCTATAACAACATCTTTCCCAATCAGATATATTAACATCATAATTTAATATTCTTTGAATTTGAAGACCACAATCACAACAAACTTCAGCATAATCAATAATTTCTTTATTCTCATGTTTGCATTTTTCATATATTGGTTTATTTCTTTTTTTCTTTTTTTTGATTTTACTTTTTTCATAAGATCTTAATATGGAAGAATATAATTTAATCTCTTCTTCTGTATACATTATAATCTTTTATTTTTTTTAAATTTTTTAAATTTTCTCTTTTATAAAATCTTTCTCTCTTATACCTTTTATATCTAATTTCTTCATCAAAATCTTCTATTAAAAAAAGTCTTCTTAAATATATTAATAAAATATCTTTTTTTGTGAAATTAATCATTTTATTTTATATTATTATTTTTTTTATTTTCTCAAAGCTAAAGTATTAATTTTATTTTTACAAATCAGTCTTTTATCGTCATTTGCAGATAATGCTACTTTATTCATTTTCATCGAGTAAATTTTATGTTCTTTACTTCTTATTATATTCATTGTTCTCATTTCTTCTTTTTCTGAGAATAAACATTTCTTGAAATCTTCAAATGTTATTTCCCTTTTAATAACATTTTTCTTAATTCCTTTACATTTCTTTACTTCAATGTCTTCAACTTTAAAAGAATAAAGCTTAGGTCTTAGACCAACAAAATGTGTAATTTGTTTTCCACAAGCTTCATCTTTAAACATTCCTATTACTTTCTTATTAATTCCAGTTTTAATTCCAGATTCATGATTTTCTGGATAATCACTTGTATCAAACTTTTTTTTGATGTTTTTTCTTATATCATAATAAAAATCATCTGTATGAATTTCATACATTAATGAATCTGTATCTGTGAATAATAATTCAGCTTTATTGGAATACTTCTCTCTAATATAATTATAATGAAAATCATACATATGAAATTTTGACAAATCAAGAACAGCTTGTCCCACATAAATAGGTTTATTAAAATATATTTCTGTCTTTTTCAAATGAACTGCAATTAATTTTTGATCAAATATTGTTAATCGATCAAAATTAGGTTTTGATGACAAATTAATAGCCTTTTTCTTATTATTTACTAATTGTATATTTTGTCTTTTTCTTATATTTTCAATTGTTTTACCAAATACAGAATTATTCATTAATTTAAAAAAATCTTTTTCAAAAGAGTTTTTAGATTGTTTTCTTAATTCTGTATTTTTTTCAATATAAGGTTTCATCCATTCAGATTGATAAAATGATATTCCTCTGTGTACTTTTTCAAGTTCAAGTCCTAATTCTAAACATTGTCTAAGATTTCTATAATGTATTACATAATTCTTTTTATTGTAAAAAGATCCAACAAGTTTCTCTACTGTTCCAAACTTTAATCTTTCTGTAGCAAGTGGATAATCATTATGTTCTTTCCATAGTTTTTTTGGATATTTAAGATCCACTTCAAAAATATAACCAATATTTGTAATTTTCTTTTCTAATATTTTAATTACATTTTCTTTTGTAAGATTTTTCATCCATTTAAAACCATGAGTTGGAAGTTTTTGTATCATTGACCAACCATAAAGATTATTAGCATCAAGATATGTAATAAATTTTGATTCTTCATTTGGATTATAATTTTTCATATATTTATTGTTTGCTTCTGAATATCTTTTTGATATATGAGTTATACCACCTCTAATTCCTTGATCAAACATCATTAACATATCATAATCATGTAATAATTCAAGTCTTTGTTCTGTTTCTTTAAGACATGCATCCCAAGCTAATCCAGGAGATGTATAATAATGAGCTGGATCTAAATTATAATACTTCAAACAAGTTTTACGAAAGTTTTCAAACACATCAGCTAAAAGTAATACATCTGTTTTAAGATATAAATCATGGTAATCTTTAATAGTTTTACAATTAAATTGTGACCAAACCTTTTGTGCATGGGTGTAGTCTTCATCAGTTATGTCTTCATCATTTAATTTTGAATAAAATTCTTCTTTTGGTGGTAATTGTGTTTCTTTGAATTTTTCTAAAGAATTTACATAATCATAAGGATATACTCCTTTTCTTGTTAATAATTCTATATTTTTATCATAATAACTTTTTATAGAATAAAAATCATCAGGTTGCAAATTATTTACAAGACCTGAAAGGGAAGTTAATAAAAATTTAAATGAATCAATAAAACGTAATTCAAAATTAATTGTAATTTTTTCATCTTCTCTCATAAATTCAGCTACTTTAATTTTCTTAGAAAATGATATATATTTCTCTTCTGTTTTAGGAATAAAAGTTAAATCTCCTTTCATTTTTGCTAATTCTTTAATAAAAAGATGTGAATCATAACCTTGAAGATTATGAAATATTACAGGAAGTACTCTAGGTTTTTTACAAAAAATATTACAATTATTATGAGCAGCTCCTCTAAACTTACCAGTAAAATGACAATGATCTCTAACTTTTTTATTCTTAAAGTCTCCTTCAATAAAAGGTTTTTCACAAATATGACAATTTGTTGATTTATTAAACTCTATTTTATCAGAGTCTGTAAATATCATCGTTTTTGGGAAATTATAAAAACTAAAATTAATTTGTTTTGCAATTTTTTTTAATTCTTTTACAAAAACTAATGAAATATTTTCATCTTCTTTTTTCTTTGTATAAATAATTGGATTAGTTTCAAATATTCTATCAACTCTATCATCAAAATCAAAAGATTTAATATAAATACAAAATCCACAAGGTTCATGTTTTTGATATTCCATTGAATAAGAATAATTTGGATCCGGTTCACAATTATTCATTGGTTTTGTAAAACATTCAAAATCAGCATAAATAACAAAAGGTAAAGGTAATTTTTTATTATAATTTTTAAAAAATAAAAATGAGTTTTTAGGAGGCATTTTTACTGCAGCTGTCTCATTATTAGAACAAAATATAATGTGTTTCTTTAGGAGATCCTCTTTTGTAAAATGAGATAAACATTTTTTACAAAAATATTTTTTTATTGAAGTATTTTTACTAACTTGTGAACTGATTAATCTTGAAAAATTTTTAATAAGTGTATAATGTGTTTTTCCGGTGTCTTCATAAAGAAATAAATCTATTGTATTATTACAATCTTTGTCATTAATTCTTAAAGGATAAAATTTATTATATTCATTAATTGAAAAAACATTAATTCCTGGGAGATTCGGGTTTTGATTCTCAAACCTTTTTATATCTGTTAATTTAAATGGAAAATCTATACCTTTAAAATTAAGATCGTTTTTGTATTTTTTTAAATTTGAAATTCTTTGAGGATCTTTTTCATGTGGATGTAAATATCTTAAAATACACCACATGAAACATTTATTATCTTTTTTATTTTCTAAATTTATTATAGCTTTTTTACTTGAAATAAAACCAGGAAGTTTAATATATGAAGATCCTTTCAAAGGTTTATATTTTATAGTATGAATTTCTAATGATAAAATCTCTTTAAAATACCAACCTGAACCATTTCTTTGATAAATTAAAATTTTACTAAGAATTTCTAGAATTATTTTAGTTAAAATCTCTTTAGCATCTATACCTTCAAGATTAATATGTGTTTCAGAATGAAAATAAGCTTTATCTTTAATTTTATCTTCATGCTCCATTCTTTCCATTAAACAAACTAATATAAATCTAACTTTAATATTTCTATGATTTCTAAGAAAATCTTTTAATTGTGAAGCTTTTTCTTTAAAATAATCTTTAGGAAAGATTTTTGGTTTTCCTTCAATTACATATTTTTCAGCAAAATTATCAAGAGCAGATTTTTCAAATTTAATTCCAACGTGGTATTCTTTCATTGCTCTTTCAAGTGCTTTCTTTAAATATTTTGGAGTATCTTTTGGAATCTTTTTATTTTTTATACATTCAAGAAAATAATCATCAAATGTTTTAATTTTCTTTGGTTTAGGTTTTGATTTAGGTTTAAGTTTTATTGGTTTCTTTTTTAATTTATCATTTTCTTCTTTTTTATTTTTAATATATTCAATCAATTTTTGTTTCTTTCGTTCTTCTTTAATTTTTCTATTTTCTTTAGTTTCCTTTTTTGCTATTTTCATAAGTTCATCATATGATAAGTTATTTAAATCAGATGAAGACATCCTTTTTTATTATATATAAATATTTTTTTTAACTTTATTTATTTTTTTTTTTCCGCAAAAGTTATAAATTTCAGCATAAAAAAAAGCCCCATTTTGGGGCTAAAATTTATCCATAAATATAATCAAATACTTCTTCTGTATCAAGATAATAATTTCCATAATCTTCATCGTGGTCTCTATTTTCATCTTGATCTTCACTTTTTATCACAATCTTTTTATAAAATTTATTTAATAATTTCTTAACAATTTTTTTCTCATTACAAGTTGGATATCCATTTGAGTTTTCAAAAACTGTCATACTTCCTTCTCCAATATTTATAAAATATTTGAATAATTCACCTGCATAATGAAATATTACAAAAGTTACTAAATCTTCCATATCTTCAGGCATATTATAATATAAATTCAAAACTGGAATATGATCCAATTTATAATTTATATTTATAATAATTTCTTTCAATTCTTTTTTTGCTATTTTCCTTTCTTTTTTATTTTCTAAATTTAGAGATTTTTTTAATTTTTCCAAAACTTCTACAAACAAGAAGTCAATAGCATGAAATCTTTCTTGTAGAATATCTCTTGAATCCATCTTTTTTGGATTTTGGTTTTTCTTTGCGATTGGTTTTTGCGTAGCGATCATTTTATTATATATAAATATATTTTTTTTTAAATTATAATTTTTTTTTAAATTATTTTTTTTCTTCCGCTCCCATCCAACACCACCTTAGTAGTTATGAAATTGTCCCTTCTAGGGCATATTCCTTGGTACTTTTTTCTCATATTTTTATATTTATTTCTGAGATCTAAAATTTTTGAAATTTTTCAACCCATAATCCCCGTCATTTTCTTGCGAATCCCGCGAGCCCGAAGGGCGAGCTCATAATTTTTTAGAATTTAAAGCATTTCAAGATTTTATTATATTTCTTGATTTTTTTGAATTTATTACATTTATTTAATTTATTTGAAGTATATCCCCTTTAATTCTGTGTTATAAAGACCTTTTGACTATTTTAAGGAAAAGTTGTGTTTAACTTTACACTAAGACAAAAGAGTATGGAGTAAACCCCTTTATTTACGTGATGAAAATTACTATGATTTGAATTTCACTTGAATAAACAGAAAGTGAACCAACAATCAAGATCTGCCGTATAATTTATGTTTATTTACCTTTAAAAAAACTGAAATTTACTCGTAAATTTTGCTAATAATACAAAAAGATCTCGGGAATAATCAGGTCTTGATCTCCCTTTAAAATCTAAAAAATATGACGGGGATTCGCAAGAAAATGACGGGGATTATGGGTTGAAAAATTTCAAAAATTTTAGATCTCAGAAATAAATATAAAAATATGAGAAAAAAGTACCAAGGAATATGCCCTAGAAGGGACAATTTCATAACTACTGAAAATGTCGGGCCGATAGTACTAAAACAGCTTAAAACGTGACTGAAATCTCCAACAGAAGCTGAGATTTACGAGAAAAATTTACGAGACTCCAAGATCCAAATTATCAAAATTTAAGACTGAGAAAATTATAGCGAGCCCGAGATTCCGAGACTCCAATTACAAATGCCGAGAATTCGAGACCCGGTGAATATTTTCCGAGACGCATCATTCACGATAGACCATTCTATACCCCTTATTCTCATGCTGTTGTTTTCCTTGTTGCTTTAGTTGATGAAATCATGATAGCTTTGTTGGATGCTGGTGAGAGAGAAACTGTTTTTACAGCATGTGGTGTACTCATCAACCTAATGATAGATGAACAAATCAAACCAAAGTTAAAGGAGGAAGATGGAATTAAAAAGTAAGTGAGAATATCAACAGTCTGCAGTTTCACGTTCGTCGTCATCACCACATTGTATTATTTTGCATTTATTTTGAGGCACCCTGAAGGGGGTTCTTGAGGTTGTTCCTATTAATTGTGTTTCTTTTCAGACTGGTAGATGTGTTGCGTGATTTTGGCAAGCACGATTGGCAGCTATCAAGCATGGTTTGTCAGATTCTATGGAACTACAGGTAGGGCAGTTAAGGAGGCTTGATTCAGTTTTTTTTTTTTTGCTGTGGGGTGTACGTTTTGAAATCAAACTTTTGCAGGGAAGACATGCGTTGATTGTTTTCTTAGTTCACCAAGTTTATGAAATGTAATCAAAGTTTTATGAGTCACTAGTTTCCAAGCAACAGTGGTTACTATAGCAATGCCAGCATGTTGCCCTTTGTTTTGAACAATGTCATTTTTCTCCATTAATCTAGGCAGACACTTTATAATGAAACTTTCAATTTTTTTAATACTTACATATATCACTAGCTGCAGACAAAGTTTCAAGAAAATAAGGATGGTTTTCAAGTAAATCAAAAATCATTTTTAAGGCATGGTAGGCAAAACAGTCTTAAAGCAAATAATTTGCATAAAGCAAAATATTTCTAAAATGCTCCTACATTTAATTATTCTAAAACAGCCAGCTGTTAAATTAATGATTGTAGTCCTGAATGAAAAAAGCTGTTGAATCTGATAACCCTGCTTATTGAATTTTTTTTGTCATTGTGATCTATAAAATACATGTTCAGTAAAACATTTTTGCCTTAGATGTACATGTAGTAATGAAAAAGATTTTTTCTTCCCTCTTAACTTGCAGCGACAAGATAACCAGCTCCTCAGAAACATTTGGTGAACAAGAGGCATTAGAGTTGATGGATATTCTTACCCAGTATCTTGGTATGACAGAAAGTTTTGTTAAACCTCGACTGTTAGATCTTTAATAATTCTTTGACCCACCAGTGGCTTCAACAGCTTTCAAATCACATTGCAGGGGACAACAAATACTGTTTTTCACAACCGACAGTCAGAGTTGTAATAATTATTAGAAGTGTATGTAGTTAAAATCAAACAACAGAGTCGTAAGGAGAGTTTCTGTTAGTACTTAGGTCTCTATCACTTACGATCTCATGAAAAGTGGATTGACAGAGTCGTAAACAGGCAATGGGCATTGTGATTGGTTGATTCACTCCTGCTTGTGACTCTGACAGTCTAGATTTTATTAGATTGTAAGCGATGGAGTCATAGCACAATCGGAAGAAAATGAAACCTTTATTTTTTTTTTTGTATTTTACTGATATTTATTGGTTTTCAATTTTATTACACACTTAAACATCTAAACATTAAGTTAAACATTAAAACATTTAAACATTACATTAAACATTAAACATTAAATTAAAAAAAAAAAAAAATTAAAAGTTAATTAATTCACTCACACACATACATATACACACACCCCTTCATAATAATAATAATCTATTGTAATATTTTAGGTATAAGTACAGCTGCGGCACAAGATTGTACATTTATTGTGTTATGTATTTGCCCCACTTTTTGTTATGAGCTGAAATTTTATTATTAGATTTGGCAATTATTGTTTCAAGTTGATAGATCATTTTAATTTTTAAATTAAAAACTCTAATTGAAGGCACAGATCTTTTTTGCCTACAATAATATAAGTATTGTTTAGCAACTAAAAGAACATGATTTACGAACAATTCATCTTCGCACCTTATAATACCAAACATTATATCCCTGTCAGAGAAATTAGCGATTTTAATTCCTTGTTTGGTAAGCCATTTTATAACTTCAGCCCAGAAATTCTTAGTGTAATGACAAGATGTAATTAGGTGCTCAAGGGACTCGTCTATTTCTCCACAAAAAGAGCATGCCGGAGATGGTGCAACTCCAACTTTAAATAAAAAAGCATTTGTTACAAGACATCTGTTGAGCAATTTATACTGAAATTCACGCGACTTTGTATCTAAGGTGACACGAAAAGGCAAACTGTAAATCTCTTCCCATTCTAAGGCATCGTCAACAAATTTTGCATTAAAGTTCTGCTGAGCAGTTGGTGGAGTAATGATTTTATTTCGAAGCTCCCTATAGATAGTCTTGGAAACCGCTGTTTTGATTGGCGCAGTTTGATTATTTAATTTTAATTTGATCTCATCATGTATATTAAAAGGTTCATCTTCCCTATAGGAACTTGCCCTTAGAGCCTCGCGCCATTCAGCTGGTAGGGCATCAATTAAAGTCATAAGACTAAAGGCGTCTACTGGCGAAATATTCAGCTCCCTCAACCTGCGATTGTTTTTAATGAGAAGCTCATTGTTATCGGATATTAAATGCTTAATTCTAATTCCTTTCTCTGCAAGGTTTTTAAAATACACAGACTTGCCTCCAATACAAATAAATTTGTTATTCCAAAGCACCATATTTGTAAGATCGTTCCCATTTAAATCCTGTACACTGCCCCAACTTGCCGCGGAGCATTTTGCAAAACTTTTAAAGCATTCTTCATAAAATTTCGGCAGCTTTATCGACAATTTCTGCAATTCAAAGTTGCAACATAAGATCAATTTTCCTCCAACAGGTTTGAGATAATGCAGAAAAATTGTTTTCCAACTGCTTGGCTGATCATTAGCCAATTTCTTGCAACAGAGTATTCTTTGCGCTTCAATAATAGACTCTAAATGTGGCGCTTTAAGTCCTCCATCTTCGATTTCACTAACAAGAGCAGAGCGCTTAACTTTATCCTTTCCCTTCCATATGAAATCGAAGATAACTGTATTCACTTGTTTCACAAAATCTTTACTCATTGGTATCAAGCTTACCCGATATAAGAAGATAGGAATAATGAACGTTTTCACAATTTGGATTCTTCCGATAATAGTTAAATCTCTCCACTTCCAGATTCGTAATTTTTGTTGAATGGAACTAATTAATTCATCGGCGTTCAACTTATGTCTAGCTTGAGAATCATAAGAGAAGTGTACTCCCAATATTTTTACAGATTTCTTGACTTTTATATTCTGAAAATTGCCTGGAGAGGCGTTGCCTTCCTGTGAAGTATAAGCACGATTGCCTAATAACAATATTTCTGATTTCTCATGGTTAATTTTGAGGCCCGAGCAACTTCCATAATCTTCTATAAGCTTAAGAAAATTTATTAGAGAGAAATCATTTTTCAAAAAGCCAGTCAGATCATCAGCAAAAAGGCCTAATTTAATTTCCTCTTTGTCTACTAAAATGCCAGGCTAGCGTTGAACTTCCAAAAGGAGGGACCATGTTCTGATTTGTCTATGCTATTAAATTGAAGTAGAATTGCTGAATGATCGGAATTGATTGACGGAATAATGTCAGACTTTTCGATCTCATCTTGGCAAACGTCGCTGATTAACCAATAATCAAGTCTTCTCTGAATAAAAGGGTTTTTTTGTCTCCATGTAAAACGCCTTCTTTCCGGGTTTCGTATCCGCCAAATATCTACTAAGTCAAAATCCAAGCATAGATCTTCTATATTTTTGACTGAATCTTTTTTGAATGGTCTGCCGCCAGAACAATCAAGGTCAGAGTCAAGTGTGACATTGAAATCTCCCCCGAGAATTATCCTATGCTCTTTGCCGACAACACAATCTTCAATGTTTTTATTTAATTTATCAAAGAAACGGCATTGGTCTTGAGTCTTATTGGGAGCGTAAATATTTACGAACAAAAAAAGCGCGTCCTGTACTTCAGCTTCCATTATAATTGAACGGCCTTCGTCGTCAGAATTTATTGATATTAGATTAAAATCAAGGTCGCTTCTAACTAAAACCATCACCCCACAACTATGATTAGAGCCGTGTGAAAAATGAAGCCTACCTTTCCATTGCGTTTTCCAAATGTGTTCCACATCCGCAGTACTATAGGTCTCTTGAAGGAAAATTATGTCGTATTTTCGCTCATTTAGCCAGGTGAACAGAGCTTTTCTCTTTGTGGATGAACGAATCCCTCGAACATTAAGAGAAACTAATTTAAAATTTACATGTTCCCTTTCGAATGGGACAATAGAATTGAAAAAAAAAAAAATACGTAAGCTGATAAATATCTTGTACCGCAAACTGTACATATATTAACGAGGGGCTTTTACACACACACAAACTTAAATTAATCTCAAAACATATGATAAACAAAAAGAGACAATACCTAAGAGACATACAATTTAACACAAAAGGGATAAATGACAGCTATGTAATTTGTACAGAAAGCTGTCTATGAGTGTGAGGCTCTTGACTAAATCTGCACATGCACTCCCGTATTAAACAATGAAAGAAATAAGTTCATCGAATGAATAAATTTACTGGTAATGTCCGAGGACAAAAATAATCAGTCTACATAGGAACAAATTGTCCGTTAATAAATAATTTGTCTGGTTCAGGTTTCAGGAAGATAGCTGTTTTCCCTTCTTCTCGCGCCTTCTTCATTCTTGGCCATTGCTTCTTTCTTCTTTCGCTGATTTCCTTCGGGTAATCTGCGTAAACCTTTACATTCGTTTCTTCCTGCACTTCACGCGCTTTTCTGAAAATCATCTCCCGTTCAGGAAATCTTAAAAATCGAACAATTATAGGCCTTGTTTCCCCTACCTTCTTTTTTCCAAGACGATGCGCTCTTTGGTATTCGATATCTTCAGCAATTTCCAACTCCAGCTCTTCTTTGAGAAATTTGTGCACCACTTGAGGTACATCTTCGACACCACTGGCCGGTTCGGAAATACCAAAGAAACGCAAATTTTCTCGCCGGTTGTATACTTCTTGGTACAACAGTTTATCCTCGAGCTCTTTAATTTTGTTTGCACTCGCCTCTTCTTTCTTCTTAAGCGCTTCAAGCTCTGAGTTTGCAAAAGACATTGCTGTGTCCAATTCATTCGATGTTTGTTCTATCGCTTTCGTCTTGTCGTTTAACTTGTTCAACTCTGTTCCAAAACTGTTTAACGACTTCTCCATAGATGTGACACGCTCAAAAATATTTTCCAGGTTTTGCAATCTACTTTCGACGCTCGTGAGCGTTTGGCAAATAGTTTCAAGTTGTTCTGTAATCTTGTCGACATTGTTCGACATGTTTGATTCTTGGTCGTCTTCGTCAAATACCACGTACGAGCTATTGCACAGTTTTTTTTCTTCTGGCGAACAAATGTCGCTATCTGAACTGTAGCTACCACTTGCTTTCGTTTTTCGCTTGGTTAAAAAAAGAAACTTTCGACTGAAATATACGGGAGTGAATACATGTGCGTCTTTACTCGGACATGGTCGCCCCAGGCCCCCCTGACCCACCAGTGGCTTCAACAGCTTTCAAATCACATTGCAGGGGACAACAAATACTGTTTTTCACAACCGACAGTCAGAGTTGTAATAATTATTAGAAGTGTATGTAGTTAAAATCAAACAACAGAGTCGTAAGGAGAGTTTCTGTTAGTACTTAGGTCTCTATCACTTACGATCTCATGAAAAGTGGATTGACAGAGTCGTAAACAGGCAATGGGCATTGTGATTGGTTGATTCACTCCTGCTTGTGACTCTGACAGTCTAGATTTTATTAGATTGTAAGCGATGGAGTCATAGCGCAATCGGAAGAAAATGAAACCTTTATGATTCTTGGGACTCCGATTCCGTTGTTTGATTTTTACTAGGTCGTAAGCGCCCTTACATCCCCTATTGTGGACTCCAATCATCATCATCATCATCATTTTATCTCAATAGTTTAAATTTAACAAATTAAAGAAATATACAACCTGCATATAGCAAAGCTAATCAAGGCAGGTTGTATAATTTACAATCAAATTTAGCAAAACAAATTATTAGTAAAATCAGGTAAATAATAAATAAATAATTAATTATAATAATAATAATAAATAAATAAAATAAATAAATAAGTAAAATAAATAAATTAAATACAATACAACTCCATTGCTAGTGAAAATCAGCCTTTAGAAGGAAAAGATAGTGTTAGGTGAGATGTTTTACTACAGTGGAACCCGGTTAATACGGACACCGAGGGGACATGCCATAGTGTCCGTATTATCCAGGTGTCCGTATTAAGCGGGCTCTCAGAGAAAACGTCAGGGACACATGTTTTATCAATATAAAGACCAAAGCAGCCAGTTTACGAGAAAACGTTGTTTAATTTGTTAACTGTAACAGTAACAAGTTCATCCTAAAGAAACCTCACGATTATTTATCATAGTCTCAGAATAAAATGTTTTAAGTATTGTATTGTTATTGAAACAGGCACGACAACAAATTCATTTCAAAAAGTCTGTGACTTTACTTTTTACTGACGCTTTTAGTTTTTGTGACAATGAAAATAGACAGTGTGCAGATAACCAGTGTCCGTATAAAGTGGGTTAATTTTAGAGAAAATATATGAGCTTTTTGTCGGGACAAACGAAACTGTCCGTTATAAGTGGGTGTCCGCATTAAGCAGGTGTCCGTAGAGCGGGGTTCCACTGTATTACCATACAGGGACGACCCACAGGTGTAGGTGAAGTCCCTACCTTTGTTAGTGATGAATTTTGAAATGCAGACTTTCAAATTCTACTGCAGCAGAGGTTAAATTTCTGCAATGTTATTGTTTTCATTTTCAGATGAGGACACAGCTCTTGACCCCAATGATTTAGAAGGTGCAGAGTCAAGTATTCCAGATGTGGTGCGAGATGTGTGGGAGAGTCAGTTTGTGCCTGTTGGTCAGCATCTGCTTCAGCGAGTCCAGTCTCATCATACAGACCTTGTGCCATTAGAGTCACCCAGCTAGCACAACAGATTGGCTTACAAGATCCATCTGTTTACCGAAATGGGGAGGACACAACATTTGACCCTTTTATCATTCAAGACTGCCCATGTCAAAAACTAGCAAAAAAATCTGCAATCTTTGTTGCAGCCCCTTCCTTGAGATCACCCACCTCTTTGTTATTGCAAAACTTGTGTAGTGCGGCCATTTCACAAATACCCAATTTCCTAGCTCCTATCCCCCATTCCTGGTTTTCCATGAATTTGTCCTTCACTAATAATTATTGGATTAAGAAAGGTAATTACCCTTAAAAATAGCAGATAAGTTGCACCCCAAGTATGGAAGTTAATTTTTGGGGAAAGTCAGAGAATTAGCTTCACGAACGCAAGTTAAACTTTGGATCTATCCATTGAATCATCCTGTATATAATCACGCTTTTGATCGCAATTGCAATCGTTTCAGACCACAACAACCATGCAAATTTATTGAGCATGTGTTTTTATTTAGCCTGGTTACTGAGGTTAAGGTACATGTCTCTGCTGATAAGCTACACCCCCAATTTTGAGCGAAAATTTTAGGTAAAAACGTGCAGCTTTTTACAGTCTATGAACTGGGCTCATTTTGGTCTGATGTGGTTGTTAATGCAGGCTTTTATGTCCTTTAACCCATATTGCTTGCCTATGTACTTGACATGGGTGTATCCCTCTTGCAGTTAGACATGTATATTAATGAGCTGGCCTGTGTAAGAAAAGGTTCAAATGTAGTTTGTTACTGTTTTTTTCATGGCAAGAGCTTGTAAATAGAATTGATGTACATTAGAAAGTACTGTAACAAGTGCTTTTTTACTTAGTGTGCTTTTATCTCTAAACTATAAATTAATTTTTATTTATTAACTTTGGAAGAGTGTCAAAACGGCGGAAAGAAATTTTAATAAAATAAAAAGAGCTTTGTTAGTATACACTTTCCCAGTTATCCTCTTTCTTGCTTACATACAATGTACATACAGATAGCAATAAATGCAAACATTTAACTATTATAGCGCGAAAGCGCGCGTGATATCGGCCGAGTCGGCTAAGAATTAGGCGATATCACGTAAGCTTGAGCGCTATAATAGTTTTATAATTCAACACATTGATGAAAAAGCGCAGTTAGAAGAAAAAATATCGAGGCCGGTCCGTCATTTTTGCATTCTCTTGTCAAAATGCGAAAATTACTGCCATCGTTGGATATACGTCATGTAGACATAGCGTATATCGATAACTTTTTGACCATATTTGGGCAATGTATCAATGTGTTGATTTATAAACGTTATTTGGGTTTTGTTTGCAGAGTGGCTAACAATATTTATGTGGCATCATTAATATCTATTACACAACCAAACTTGTGTATTAACAGTAAAGGGCTTTTAAATAATGGTTGCACTGGTTGTTAAAAGTCTTGATACCTTTATCTGTCCTTGACTGAATGTGGACGGCCGACACACTGAACATAAAGAAAACTTAAATAAAATATAGTTTTAAAATGTTTTTGCCTTGAAGATTTTTCAACAAAATCGTATATTTTAACTAGATAGGGCTCTGCAGTAGCTTGATTGGTCTTGCTGTTATACTTAGAAGGAAAGCCAACGCTTCAAGTTGCTTGCATGTTTAATAGCAACTGTTCCCCTTCATCTACACAGTCCTTTGTAAATTTTCAATAACAGTGTTTTACGTCTTGTAACAGTATTGAAGGGCAAGATGTTCTTGGCTCATGACGGGGTGTTGCAAGGCTTTAGCTAATGCCTCGTAACTCGCTTGTGATCCATACTTATGTGTCCATCGCAGAAGCATTTGATAACAACGCTCAAACACACCTGCATTGTCCGCTATGAGCTGATCAAGCTCTGCATCGTGAAAGCCAAGCACTTTTGCCAGTATCTCCCAACTGGTCACCACTTGAGCACTTGTATACAACAAGTCATTTGTTGAAGGAATTCCTGTTTTTATTTTAGCATTCATAGCATAGTAATTGGTGCTAGAAAAAAGAAGGAAATTTGCGAGTGCAGCAGAATGCTGATTTTTCGGACCTCCAACGGCTCCAAGGGAAACAGAAATTAATTTAAAAAATCAGAAGATTGAAAAATAGAGGGTGGCATTGAAATCAAATCCAAAGGAAATGAGTTTTGGTTCAAATTATAATGAGGTTTGAAAAATCGAGAGATTTCCAATGTAAAAGCAGAATATAACGCCTCCCCCCCGGCCAAAATTGCGTTCAAATGCCCTACCTGGGGGGGGGGGGGTGTTGAAGCTTCAATTTCACCGGTGCATAACTTTTCCCTGTGTAACGAAGTCCTCAAATCTAGAGCTAAGTAAAGTGAAACTGAGTAAATATGTATCCGTCCTCCGTCCCCCCGGGTATTAGTCGGGCATCTGCTTGTGTTCAAATCCCGGGGGTTGGGCATTGGCCTACTCTCAGTGAACCCCAGGGTATTACTTTAATTCTGAGATCTCTGTGTTTTCGACCTAAATGAATCCTTGCTCTATTTCTGACGAGAAATTCCTTTTGGAAAATGGATGAGTCCGATCTAGATTCGAAGAATTTTCCTTCATTTTTTACTACACCCCGGGGCATTTGCACAGCGTTTTTGTCCCTACCATGGGGCATTTGCCAATTTTTTTCACAAAATGCTAATGCCCAGGGGATGTCCAGAGGGGGGGATATATGGGCACTGCAACCAACCGGGCAACCAACGGATATGAACTGATCAGTGACAGCTTACAATAAGCTTATTGGAGTTATAATTAATTATCTTTGACTAGCGTGACCTCTTAAATAACTTGTTAGTTTTGGATCCTTTTTAAAGACAACACAGTTCTTACCAGGGAACTCTGAAAAAATGGCCGCGCACGTACTATGACAAGTCGACCGCCATCTTGAATCAAGTGTCCAAATTGAGTTGCCCGCAGTATATCAGCGGTTGTTTTGTTGCTACGACTCGAGAAGAATCGATTATCTGCGTCGAAATTTACAAAGTTTTGATCGAAATCTGCCTGTAAATACTGTAAAACATGCCTGTTTATGCCTAGATAGTACCACTGACTATTCGCCATGTTTAGACAACTGGGCCGCGAAGAGGGACGTAAGATTCTAGACAGTGTCGACTTGCCAGGTGAAGATTATCAGATAATTAGTTTGTGTGCTGACTTCTTGCAATAAGCTTAAGCCTTATATTTTATTGTTTTGTGTAAATGTCAAGTTAAATGAATACGTATACCCCATGTTCTACTAAATAAATAATGAGGTATCCTTTCAAATATTAATGACTCTTGAGTGCGAAGCATAGCATCGATAACAACAAGGTTATGGAATTCCTTGTGAAATGAAAGAAAAATCTGTCATCTTGAGCGCAGTCAGTTCTAGCATCCATCGAAATTAGGCTTATGTGCAGTTAAACAATTCAGTTGTCTCACGCTTGATATACCTGCAATTTTTTTTACAGGATCTACAGCAACAAATTTAAAAGTTGCTTTCGCGACGAAAGCAGAAAGATGGGTAAGTTAAACAAAGTTTTGAAATGGTTGCAGAGCTTTAAGGCCCCCGCAAACGAGGAAACATTGTTGCGGAAACATTTATTGTCAGAATGTTTCTTGGGCGCACAAACGAGCGAGAAACAATGTTTCCTAGCCGGGCAAACGTTAACGAAAAAACATACTGGGAAACAAATGCGCGCTGATATATGGGATATGGCATTGTGCATGTTTAATTTATGAAGTGCAGTCCAGAGCAGTCCTCGCGACCCTGGAATCTAGGCAACATTGTTTCCTTGGCGCACAAATGGGGAAACATTCGTTGAAGAAACAAAATGTTTCTGAAAAAAGTCAGAAACATTTTTTTGTTTCTTGGAAGCAAAAAATGTTTCCGCAACAAATGTTCCCTGTCCGCCAAACAGGGAAACATTTAGGGAAACAATGTTACGCAACAATGTTTCCTCGTTTGCGGGGTCCTTTATAAAAAACAACGGAGAATGATTGTAACTTTGGAGGTCATGATGTTAAAAGACCTTTCTGCAATCAGTCTGTACATTGTGCCAGTAGTATTTTGTCCCTCTTGCCAGATCAGTTACAAAGGACTAAGAGTTGTACCCAGACACAGACACATGTGGTTGCCAAGGTGCATTTTCCTGGGGGGGTTGGGGTTGGGGGGGGGGGGAGGGGGTTCAGCTATAATAATGTGAAAGGGAGGCCAAATTGTTAGACTTAAGAAAAGTTCTATTAGGCTAAAACCAGACCCAAAAAAGTTCAACAGCCCAGATTGTTCCCTCAAAAAGTCCCTGAATTCTCTCTCTGCTTAAAAAGATTAAGCTTCTTGCTGACCCCCAGAAAAGTCCTAGATCACCAAAATCTCCCCCCCCCCCAAAAAAAAAAGTCACTGCAATATTACTAACCCCAAGAAAGTCTGTCATTACCTCCTCTTCTGGAGACAGAAAGTCTGTCATTACCTCCTCTTCTGGAGACAGACTGTGCCCATTTCTATGTGGACAAAATATGTGGTCGGGCGGGGGTGCTCGTCGTATCTTTTAGGGGTTAAAATTCGGGATCTAGGTATCTTTTAGGGTATATGATGAAAAAACCTTATTTTCCCAGAAAATGGTATCTTTTAGGGTGTTCCTGGCGAAAGACGAGTCGCTAGTGCCTTCCCATGTTTCTTCTGATCGTAGCTGGAATTTGAGCCCATGTATAGTCAGATCTATTTATTTCCAGCACTGTAGGCTCATTGTTCGAGCACATATTTGGTAAAAAAATGGTACCTTTTAGGGGTAAAATTCTGGTTGACCACGCCCACTTTGGTATCTTTTAGGGTTCCACTTTTTTTTTTCCCCGACGAGCACCCCCGCCCAACCACATATGGGAGTCCTCCCCCCCCCCCCCTGGGTGAAGGTCTAACCATTTACAGATATCATAGCGAGCGACCATAGCAAAGGTAGTACCTTCATCATTGGTTATTGCTTAGTATTTTATGGCCCAGATACTGAGTTTTTTGTTCATCATTTTATTGCCAAACAGGAGTCAATTGTTGCAAAAGCTGATGAACAGGAAGTGAAAGTTGCTGCAGCGATTGAAATTCAACGTGTGTGGAGAGGTTATTATACAAGGTTAGTTGGCAAAGATTATGAAAGACATAACAATATACATGAAAAAATTACTCAGTTATGATTGGCTAAGAGCAGTGCAGTTCAAGTGTAACACCAGTGCAAAAAGTGTAACACCAGTGCAAATTACAAATAAATAAAAAATCGATGCAAAAATGTTTTGCAAAAAAAAGAAAAAGAAATTTGCAAAAAAAAAAATTGCAAAAAAAATGGATGCAAATTTTTTAATACCCGGTAAGTAATCATACGGTTTTCTTGTTCAATTTGAGATTAATTTGCACTTGTGAGTTTCAAAAAGCTCAAATTGCACGAGCCGCTTCCCGTGCAAATTAATCCCAAATTGAACTAGAAACAGTGTGATTACTTGTACTTATGGCTACACAAGTGAGGACTTTTTTTTTCTTCACATACACCTGGAGTAAAAACTAATTCTAACACTAACCCTAGCTAACTCTAATGCAAAGCTAACCATAGCTACTGTAACTCTAATGCAAAGCTAACCATCATGCCACTGGCTACATGTATCTTTGTGCTAGGGGTGATGGTTAGCTTTGTGCTAGGGTTAGAGTTAGCAGATAGAATACTGGGTTCACATTTATCCGATATTGAATACTGATTGAACCTGAGAACAGATTTTACCTGCAACATATATGTACATGTACTTGCAGGGCTCCACCTTGGCAGTGGTCAACTTGCCAAATACCACTGGATTTTTAGTTTTGGCTAGTGAAATTCCCTTAGTTACTAGCCATGTTGACTACCAAAATTATGGAGGCAAATTTCATTGTCAACTGCAAAAGATAAATTTAGTGCTGACATAATTGTGGCACAATGTTATGCAGAAAGAAAAAAAGAACTAAGCAAAACGCGTACAGCTTCAAGAGGAAGCCATACACAGCTAGAGACTGGATCCGAGTGTTCCCATCTCGCACTTCGATTGCAAGTGAACGCCATCTTGTTGTTCACATGCTTCAATGATCTTTAATGGATATTAGAGGCTTTTTTTGTCCTTAAATTGTTTAAAACTAGGGGAATTACTAACTTGAACTGAAATTTTTATGGCTAGTAGAAAGAGCTCTTTGGCTCGTGAGAACTACCATTTATGATTTTACTAGCCATAAGCCTACTGATAACAAAAGTTAAGGTCGAGCCCTGACTTGTGCACCTTAAATATTATGATATAATGTAACGACTTGTATTAAATTATTTGTACCTGACTCCGGATCATATGAGCTCGTACATATGAGAGTACATGCAAGGTTGGAAAATCAAATATTGAGAGATTTTTAAACTGTGTTTTTAAACAATAAAGTTCCTCTTTATGAGTCAACAAGAGTGCATGAGAAATACGAGGGGGGGGGGATGTCGCTGAAGGTTTGAAACCCTGACCCTGTTTGCGATTCACAAAAAATACCTACCCTGTGTAGGACAAGACCCTCTAATTTTCAACCCTGTTTAAGATAAAGGAAAAAAAACTACATTCTCTTGTTTTACACAATATTTAAAGTGTTTTATTGGCAATTGAAAATAAGAAAATGTCTCCAATATCAAATTGCAAAATACTGTATAAACCATTTTAACAATGACAATTTTGTGCAAGTCCTTACCCTGTTTAGGACAGACTTGCATGAAATAATTTACCTTGTATGTTCTGGGCAAAGTGGACCATACCCTATCAAGCAGCAGTCTTCCCCGTATACTTTAGGTCATATAAGGGATTAATTCCCCCCCAAAAAATTTAGTGATCAAATGGAGTTCTTAGCCACTCTTGTTCACTGATCTCATGCACATGTGGTCCCTACATTTTTAAGCTTTAATAATACTTACGATCTCTTTTTACAATAACTTCATTATACAGATGTAAACTGTTTGGAATTCTTCACCCAAATGCGAGCGTCATGCCTACAGACGTTGGCAGTAGATTCATGTACACTCCTTCAAGACTCAGCGATGTAAGGACGGTCACACCCACAGCTCCTCACTCTTCACCGCATCCTTTATCAAAGATGAGGCTGAACTGATGTCATTTTGTTTGTTCTCTTAAAGGGAACCTCCATTGTTATAACAAATTGACGTTGAATTGTTGGAAATAAAGTGTAAATTAAACATTTTTATAAAACAGGTTGTCTAATTGTTGCATACAAAAGAACTTTGATTCTTAACAATAGCAGCAACTGTAACACGTCATAATAATTCAAAATGGTGGCACGCAGGAAATTTAAAAGCAAAAATAGCCGATATTTATATCCATTTTATTTGTAAAAATTTAAATTTCGACTTTTTTTCCAACAATTTAATGTCAATTTGTTCTGACAATGGAGGTTCCCTTTAAACATCCAGGGATCCTGAAATCCCAACTGCTTATGGAAATCTGGCTAAATTTTAAACAGTAATATTTCCAACTGAAGATAACAATGTTGCTGGTCAGGAGTTATTCCTCAGCAGGGTCCTAAAGGGGGGTAGCCCTGATTGTTTTTCTTTGGAGCCCCAGAGTCCCATGAATTCTTATCCTCTGGACATTGTCTAGAACCCAGGGCCCTGAAAAAGCCTCATTTTCTAGCCTTGGCACCCTGCAGCCCTAAAACTCCTTGGGACTGGCCGTGGCCCCTGCTAACTGCCAGAGTGAAAAGATAAACATCTTTAAAGCTTCACACAAGATCCTTGAGTGTGATTTTCTGGTTATTTTAGTTCTAAAGGTAACAGTTGTTGATGCCAATGGCTGATGTTTTAGCACCCAGAGTGGATGTCATCTTCAGAGTCATGTGAATTGTATACTGTCCACTAATAGCTGGCTGCATGTTGTTATCAGACTGTTTTGATCCCTGTAATAATGTAATTTTTGTCAGTCTACAGTAAGTCAATGTTTTATATAGTGAGTTTAGTCTATTGTTTGTCTGTTCTGTTAATAATAAAAGTGTCTGTGTTAACAACAGGGGCCACCGATTTCTGCTAATGCCTTGCCTAAAACAAAGAAAAGGTACAAAGAGTATTGCGAGCGTGTTATTGCAGAGCAAGGACCTTCTTGTGAGCTGATGACGTACACAGAATTCTGTGCGGTGCTCATCCAAGAGTGGTGGCGTTCAATGTTACTGAAACCAGACTGGCCGAGGCCTCCTCCACCAACAACAGCTGGAGGTGTTTCAGCGTTGGGAGCTGCTAGTGAACGTGTGGAGACAGCTGACACTGAAGCATCAGAAAAGAGAAGGATCATCAACAGAGAAGAAGCAGCAATAATTATTCAAAGATCCTGGAGACAGCATATTGTAAGAGAATGTTTAACTTTTCTATTCTCGAGTGTGATAAAGAATTAGTTCATCATAATGCATCATCTTAATTGCATCACTTCATTAAAACTTTTTAAAAAAAATACCAAATTTCAGTTTGTTAAATATTGAAAACCAATAAGGGCAAAAGTACTGCCAAACAGGTTCATTTGAATGGTCACACCATATGATTTTGTTGACAGACTCAAAAGTTAGAACTACTGTACTGTTAGAGTGGTTTTACTTAACCCGTGAAACACTATCTAACAATTAGTGCGTGATTAAGTCCAAATTAAACAAAAGAAAACAATGGAATGATAGTATAATAGTGCGTACTATTCTACTAACTATTTCACGGGTTAAGTAAAATCACTCTAACAGTACATGTCTCCATAATTGACTCTGGGACTGAAATTGTTAAGCCTACATGACATAACATCCTAAGGAATACATACTGAGCATAAGTTTGCAATATCCCACTCCGCTACTGGCCAACTCTTGCAAATTCCAGAGCAACTAGTCTTTTATTGTTAATTATATTTTATTTGTAAACATGGCATCAATGTAAAGTAGGATTTTTTTTATTTTACTATATTACATGTACTTCTAGTAGTAGTAGACTTAATTTATAGTATACTACCGAAATCACTTAACTGTTAGCACCCTGGAAAAAAAGAATCGATCACATTTGAATTTTGGGCTTGCTCACATGACCATTTGGAGCTCCCAAATTGGTCACGTGACATTCTGTTATACTTTCGTTTCTGTTTCTAAACCCAACCCGCAAAAATGTCATGTGACCAATTTGGGCGCTCCAAATAATCACATGAGCAAGCCCAAAATTCAAATGCGATTGATCATTTTTATGGGGTGCTAACAGTTTACTGATTTCAGTAGTAACATTGTATGTATAAGCCCCAATGTACCATATGGCACATAATCACATAACTTGTTCAATATCTGGTCACTTTTAATGAATTTTGGCCACCAAAATGGTCTCTAAGATGAAACTCACCGAGAACTGCAAAATGAGGTGTAGTTTGGGGGTATACCTAGAATGTATGAAAACTATTGAAATTTGCTAAACATTTTAAATGTTTTAAACCTATTTCTATCAAAGTTATAGACTTTTTAAAGTATAGAATGATATTACATGTAGGCTTTATATAATAATAATATTTGATAAGGTAGTATTCAATAATTTTGTATTTTAACCAGAAAAAATGTATATATTTAATAAAGTTACCTTTCCCAATGCCTATTAAAAACTGCATTTTGTTGCTTCTTAGGATGTTCAAGTATACCGATACTACAGAGATCTGATCAACTTTAAAAGTCGTGGAGATCCTTCTTCAATGCTTAAATGTATTAATCCAAGAGAGGTATATTTTGTGCTGTTAATGACTGCGAGTTAATACCATGTTGATAAACTAGTAAGACCAATTTATTGCAAGGCTGCCTTCGCTAATAAAATTACTTAGCATGCAGAAATCACTAAGTTACTGCGCCTTTCAATAACATGCAGAATTTGAAATCCAAATCTCCACCAACAGTTGCGTTATTCCCTGCTGTCAATCATAATTAATACAAAAGCCAACGGACCATGTAACAAAGAAACAAACAAAATGGATCGAAATCTACCAATCATAATGCACGGACATGACCTTTTGACCTCGTTGATGTAAAGATCTGTTTCCCGAGAGGTAAGATAAGATGATTGACGGCAGTGTAAAATGCAACCATTGGTGGAAAGTTGAATTTCAAATTCCGCATGTTATTGAAAGGCGCAGTAAATCCTTGATGATTATAAAACAGCTAGAAAGAGTAAATTAAAAAACATTTCTACTCTTGATGATATTAATTACCATGCAAAAGTGCATTATATACTGCCAAAGAGGTTTCATTTGAATGGTCAGACCATAGGATTTTATCAGCAGACTCAAAAGTTAGAACTTACACTACATTGTCTCCATAATTGACTCTGGGAGTGAATTGGGGTTAAGGTAAATTGTGGCATTTGATGCTAACTTTTGAGTCCCTATAGTATGACAATTGAAATTAATCAAAGCAATCAAGAAATATTTTAGTGTGGTTCTGTTTATTTTCAAAATGATAAATACATTTTTCTTAACATTTTTATGTAAAGTTTTAACTTCTGCACCTGAGTGAAAGGTCTATTTAAAATATATATTTTATTTTTTTATTGCATTTTTCCCTCAGGCTGAGCTTTTAGATGCTGCTGCTGGAGTACATATAAAGTTTAGGCTGGCAGGAGTGAGTATTCAACATCTAACTCCCAAAATGATAAGAAACGTTTATCATCTACAGTTAACTCTTTCTTAGGTGGACACTCCTGAGACCAGCTCTTGCTTCCCTCCTAAGAGAGGTGTCTGCCTCAGAAGGTTGTCCACCTTCTGGAGGGTTGATAATAAATTGATGTAACCTGACACTTGAAATTTCAGTATCATCACTTATGCCGTCTTTCCAACAGCTCCTTTAATTTAATAATTCATGAATTTGGGTTTTGGTATCTTTTAATTTTTTATTTAGGAAAAATTTCCTCCTAATATCTACTACAAGATATTTACTCATCGCAACATTGTGGACATGTGTGCTAATGCCCCAAGAGATTACACCAAAGCTACAACAAAACGACTTCCTGTGGAATATGTACATAACAAAGGAAAAGCCGCTGAGGAAGGTGGGTGCTAAGTTTTTTAAGGTCTACTTAGTAATACGTAAATTGATAATGATAATGATAAATTGATAATGATGTCTACTTACGTAAATTGATAAACAAATTGCATATGATCTGATAGAGTTAATAGTATTTGTCACTAATTTTTTTGTGTCCTGATGAGAGTGGTAAAAAAACAAAAGGTTTTGTATGAAGTGGGGTCAATTGAAGGGAGGAGAGCATAACCAGCCTATATGACTTTTTAGGCCTTTTTTTATTTTTTTCTTGCTCAAATTTGTCCATTTTTGGCATGTGAACTAGAAATTAGTTGCAAAACATTGTTCAGAATTTTTTTCTGTTTTTTTTTCCCGTCATTTTCGAGAAATACCGTATGTAAAAAAAAATCAAAGGCTCCTATTGTAACGCAATATTGCCATAAGCTTCTGTTTTCACACTGACACGGTTCGATATTTTTTTTTAAATTAAATGTAAGGATTTTTGACGAACGCAAGAAAAAGTAAATCACTTTCAGAGGGTCGTGAAGGGGTAAATGGGAGCTGGGATTTGCCTTTTTTAGAGGCTGGGAAATGGGATTTTGTGCACTGGGACTGGGATTCATGAAACAAAAACAATAGAAAAATGGGAATGGGATTTCAATTTGAGCAACACAGGCTGGGATTGTGGGATTTGAGCTGGGATTTGAACAAAACAATTTGCTGGGAAATGGGATTAGGACCCCCCCTTCACGACCCTCCTTTCATAATGTCCAGTTCGGAAAAAAAAAAGATGCCGTGCGTGAATCGAACCCGCAGCCGTCCGAGCGCAAATCCCGGGCCAAACCACTAGACCACCGAGGAACACATGCTCATTTCAGACTAAGTTTTATTATTTAAGGGTTGATACGCATCAAAACGCGTATCTCGATTTCAAAATCCTTTTAGACCGACTTTAATGTTGCATTAAAGACTCCAAATGCGAAAGATCTTCCCGCCGGCCAGCAAGAACTCACTTCGAGCTGCCCAGCCACGCACAGCGGACCGATCTACCACTGTCGCAAAGCATGTCGGGAAATCCTACAACAAAACCGAACAAAACCGAGTTCCCGCCCGAAAATTATTGAAAATTATTGAAAAACCACTTCGGATATCGGGCATTTCGACCACGGCACGGGATGGGAAATGGCACACAACTCTCAACGTTGCCCTTTTCTGATCCGAAGTGATTCCAGACTTTCCCGCCGGCTCCGTCTTGCCAACCAACGTCTATTTCACCTCGAGCGCGAAATGGCGATTTAGACACAAGGTGGGACAAGAAACACGACTCGTTTCTTTGAGAGGTGCTAGAGACTTAATGATGTCCTTCCATCACCGGACGGCCTCAAACATACACACACTACGGACGATGTGTTAACCGTAGCGAACTCGCGATCGATAAGAGAGTCAGGCGTGCGTAAATAACGGTATTTTCGTTCAGGTTGTTGGCACTGGTCAGAAGTATTGCAGTCGCGTATTCTCACGGCCAAACTGCTTTGAAATGGCTTCGAAATTGCGCTTTGAATGTACAGTCAAAGCACTGGAGGGCCAGAACTCTGCTTTTTTCAGGTGAAATTGGTCAAATTCCTTAGGGTTAGTGCAAATTCGACAAGGGCTTGTGATATTATTCGTTGTACGATAAAATGAGGCTATTCTGAGCGAGAAAAAATAAAAAAAAGGCCTAAAAGGTCATATAGGCTGGTTATGCTCACGGCCCTTCAGTTATATATCACCCCCAAATTCTAGGATGGGCATTTTTCGTCGTGCTCTTTTTTAATATCTAATCAAATCCCATGTTAATTTCACAAATTCAAGTTCTTGTGATGTCATACTTTGGTGGTAATTAAGGCCATGTTCTATTGGGATCAACCATTTTCGGTTGGTTGGGTTGGTTGGATTTTTTTCGTGTTCTATTGGGAAAAAAACCGTTTTCGGTTGGTTTGGTTGATCAACCATTTCAACCAGCTCTGAACCTGGTTGAAATAGTTGAAATGGTTGAAACCGAAAATGGTTGAAAAGTGTTCTATTGGGACACCTCAACCAAATCAACCAAAACCGGTTTAGGTTGAAACGGTTGATCCCAATAGAACACGACCTAAGTGTTCACAAGCCTAACGGCTCACAACTGCTGGAGCTTAACCCAGTTTGTATTATTATTTCAATTTAATGGCAACTTACAAAAGTACAATAAAAGACAAAAGAAAAATGCCATAAGGATAGTCCGTGAAAGAGTCAAAGACCCCATACTCAGACAGACCACCTAGCTATTAAAAAATTCTAAATCTTAATATTATACATAATGAAAATATATATAAAGATAAAAAAAAGACATAATGTAGGTTTACAATTGATCAGCGTTATTCAGTTAGTGTTCATTAAGAAATTTGTCATACCACGCTTAAAACTTGAGGTACTGGAAGCTGATCTAACATGAAATATGATGAAATGGAAGCGAATTCCACATGTCTACAATACGATTAAAAAAATAAACTTAACATGTTTGTTCGTTGCATAGTTCTTCTTTCTGTAGCATGAAGCGACTGAGAGTATTACTACTACCCCTGGATGGGATGCCAAGCGTTATGTTGCTAGTACCTATTAATACACTTGGGTGGAGAGAGACAACATGGTCAAGCAAAGTTTCTTGTCTTAGGAAACAACACGACGACAGAGACTGGGCTCGAATCACCGACTGTCAGGTTGAAAGTCTGACGCGCTAACCACTAGATCACCGCGCCTCCATTCTATTCAAAACAAGTTTTATTGTCTTGTTATAGATGACAGTTCTGGCTGGTATCAGAGATGGGAGAACAATGGCTGGAGACTGGTGTCTGACCGAGTAATGAAGCATGTTGATCAGGATCCTGTTGTTTATGAGTCAACACTGAAAAAGGAACAGTTTAGTCACAATAAGGTATACTGGCTAGGGGGTCTGGCTTATTGATGGTTCAAACATAGAATTAGGCTGGACATATGGACATATATACCGGTAGCTAGGTTTAGTATAGGATATTTAAATAACATTTGTAACATGGCCCCATAAGCTGTATATAAGCTTTAACTTTCCCTGTGATTAAATAAAAGATGTTGTTGTTATTGTTATTATTAAGTATTTAACTGAAATTTTGCTTTAGTACTGAGATTTTGCTTTTATGTACACCGTGCTATTACGTGGCATGGCTCCGGGGCACGACAAAGATTTAATACAGGAAAAAAAGTAAATTACCACATAAAATATGTTGCCGCGCACTTACTTGTTTATGTATTCACTTATTCATAGAGCAGTTTTCAATTGAGTGTCGTAAAACCAAAACCAAAGTAATTACTCTGCCCAATCACAGCAGTCGTAAACAATCCAATGAACCAATCAGAGCTCGAAGCAATTACATGTCGGCGGCGCCAAGCGCGGGAAAATGCGTGCGAGCAAGTCACGATTGGTTTTGGTTTTACTTCTGGAGATAGTGGCGCGAAGTTTTTTTAGCCAATCACAAAGCGTAGCAATGCAAAACCAAAGCAACTGTGTAATTACTTTCGACACTCATTTGAAAACCGCTCTATGATCTGTCCCTGTCACCCTAATTTCATTACTTATTTTAATAATTTTGTTATTAGCTTTTTAGTCCTTTTTTGCTATCTAGTATTTCACTATATTCTAAGTTTCTTGGGTAGGCACCTCACATGGGACTTCGCAAAAAATCCTGCAAAAAAAATCCTGCTGTTGTAAAAAAATAATCTTTTAAAGTTATGGGTATGCTAATCAAACATTTTCATTGGCCACTTAAAAAAAATTATTTTACCTATTTCACCCTAAAATGTACCCATGACAAGCACGTAAGCACCCATTTAAATTAACTTCAATTTTATACAGGTTGTTAGAAGACAAGACCTCCAAAGAAAACGGAAAAGAAAGAAAGTAGAGTGGATGAAGAAAATGTAAGTGTCTGGATTGAACTAATAGGTTGTTGTACATGGAGGCATAGCTGCTGAGTCCCTTTCTCATGGTTGGAAATTAATGCTCACCCTCTTGCCAATGTTAGTGTAAAGTTTGGTTCCCACTAGCGACACAAGCAATGAAAGCGGAATTAGAATCGCAACAATCTTAGGCCATGTTTACACTTGGTGCCCGAGCACGGTGCCCGAGTACGATTATCGCTGGGCACTAATGTGAACACACCTTTCTTTCAAGTACCGGTTCCTAGTGTGCACGCGTTTTACGTCAGTTCCGAGGCACTACACCCACAATTCCCTTGTACACTCAGAATGCGAACATGTTGATATCTTGGGTACCCAGTGTGTGAACACAGCACCATTTTGTGCCGGTACCCAGGCACTAGTACTCGAGCACCAAGTGTGAACATAGCCTTAGAACCTAGTGGAAATGAAAACGGCGTATAGTAAGCGACGGAAGCAGAAGCGGAGTCGGAAGAAGCCCGCGAAAGAAAAAGGTACCCTTCTGATCCTTCCGATTCCAATTCTGTCGAGCTTTCGATTCCGGTTGCGACTCTCCATTTTTTAATTTACACCAGAATGTAAGGTCCTTATGCTTCGGACTCCGACTCCGCTTTCGATTTCGTCGCTTCTGGGAAACCAGCCCTAAAGCCATTCAGGCAAGTACAAATTATGCATCACTTGGTCAGTTTGGCAAGTACAAATTTCATTTTTGGGTTTATAATAAACTTATTGTAACCATAACTTGCTTGCTTTGGAATTTTCACACCGAATATTTTCTATTATATAAATAGACGTATCAATGCAAAGCTTCCTCTCAGGCAGAATTTTGTGCAGTAGGAGCTGAAGAAGGCTCGACCACCAGCCGCTGTTCGGGAAACGAGGCCGCGTTCGGGGAGGCTCAGAGACCGGACGCGAGAAAGCGGCGGAAATCGAGCCAAGAGCTGAAGCAGGTTGTTAATATATTATAAGGTTGATGATGATGACCGTGAAGAAAAGTGAGAGATATCATGCCTGATCAGTCTAGATAGTATAAAGGTGTTTTTTATTTCTTCATCTGGAACCCTAAACAATACCTTGATGGCTTAAAACATTGGCGTTCCTTTCTGAACACCCTAAATGACACCAACATTCTTAATTTACACACCTAAACGAGACGAACACCCCCAACCCTTTCAAATGGGAGTTCCCCTCCCCTCCCCTACCCTCCCCCCCCCCCCCCCCCACCCACCCCCAGGGCTGTACTGTGCCCTTCAGCGATCCACAGTATACCTTAAACTGTACTCTTTATCAGGTACAAGGAGGGCATGTTAATGACGCGTCGAGGACATGACATGGAGACTGAACACGTGCTGCAGTCAGTAGCCGAAGGAATGCTTACTATCACAGATACACGGGGACAGGATGCTGTGGAAGATTGGGAAGTGGATGAACTCCTGGAATGGACCAACGGATTGAACTTTGACCAGTATGTCAAAAATATGCTTATCACTAAAAGTTTAATTAAGTTTGAAATTGTTTCATATAGATATGATATTCTTTTGGAACCATGCGCAAGTGGACAAGGATCTTTTGAATAATATCTTCGTATCTAAGAATTGTGTGATTGATTGTTAGCGTTATCACTTGATTTTGTTATCCTCAGGTACCTTTATGACTGGAAAGAGGTTGCTACGAGTGCCGGCTCAGAATATCAAACAGGTCAGTTCTAAATTAGCCTGCGCAACAAGCACTTTTTTAGTGGTGGAGCGAGAAACGTGAGCGGAGCGCGACTCACGCGTAGGAAGGAAGAAAAGAGAGACGTACCTCCCTCGCGTGATTTGCGCTCCGTGCTCGCGCAACGTCTGTTGTAAACATGTACCATGTGCTAGAAGCCTTGTATTTTCATGAAGTTTATGAAGTTTCATGCAATTCCTAGGTTAGATGACGTCAACCCGGGAATCATTTATTATACAACTACTTGTTTTCACCTCCGAGTAATATTTTTTACGAATCAATTGACTATCCACAGTTTATTTTTAGTATTTATCAAATTAATTATCCTCAAGCTGTAAAGTGCGCATTGTAAATTGGCGTAGAATGGCATATTCCCGGGTTGACGTCATCTAATTACCATTTTGTAAATTCAAATCTCTAACTCACAAGCGCAACGTTCAAAACGAAATATTTTACCATTCTACTATTCAATGTACATAAAGTTGATTCTGAAAATAACTTTCTAGGGGTGATAGGCACTTTAAATAGATCACAGATGACATCAATTTGACCGCTTCTATGATCTATAACTGAATAGACGCACAGCAAACTGGGACCTACTTGACTTTTTCGAGTTTTTTTTTTTTTTTCAAATTTCTGCATTTTCCACGTCGACAAAACTACTTTATTTCATACTTATTAAGATTTTCTATTGAAAATGTATAAAATAAACAAATTACAGCATGGGCAGTGCTTTGTACGGTATTTACGCACTCGCCGTACGCCCGCACTGCCCATGAAGTAATCTATATATTCGCTTCCGTTTCGTCTTTATCTTAATTGTCAATACATTTTTTCAATGCCTTTACTTGCATCCACATTTTCAAAACTGTCCGCCATGTTGGACGAAACAGAAACTCAGAACTCTCTGCTGTGCGTCTATACCCTAATAGATCATTCGCAGCATAGGTAATGAACAATTCAGTATAATTCAGTGTATTGTATTATTTTAAACACTCATTTTTTTTTCAGAACAAACCAAGTTTATACCAGATGACCCCTTCTCGCTGACTTTAAAGTCCAGATAACAACCATTTCATTTTTGTAGTTTTATAGTGTGTGCAGTGATTTGTGTATGTGTTTAGGATAGTGAAAATTGTACATATTTCATCTTAATATAATTACTGTATAAAACAATTTCTCTGCAATAAAAACAAAAACAGGCAAATTACTTGCTAGGATGAGTTTTATCTCCATATATTGTATAATGAAGCAACTACCGTCGCATTTTGAGCTGTTTTCAGTTGAAAGTAATTTTGCGATTTCTGTGGTTTTGCATCGCTTCGCTTTGTGATTGCCTAAACAATGTCGCGCCATTTTCTCAGCCAATCAGAAGAAAACCCAAACCCAATCGTGACTTGCTCGCACGCGTTTTCCCGCGCTTGGCGCCGGCTACATGTATTTCCTTCGAGTTCTGATTGGTTCATAAGATTGTTTGCGTGGCTTGTGATCCAGAGTAATAACTTTGGTTGTACGACACTCAATTGAAAACTGCTCTATCCAATCAGAAGTAAACCCAAAACCAATCGTGACTTGGCTGCACGCGTTTTCCCGCGCTTGGCGCGGACTTCATGTAGTTGCTTCGAGCTCTGATTGATTCATTGGATAATCAGTGTTTGTTGCGATTGGGCAGAATAGTCTCTTTGGTTTTGGTTTTACGATACTCAAGTGACAATCGCTTAGTTTCTAAGCGAATTGGTGGCAGTTTTTGAGAGGGGATGTAGTAGCCCGATTCCCAGACGGTCGATCCGAAGTCGCTCGCACCCACCGCCCCCTCTTCCTGTCCGATGCCCTTTGTTTGAATGAAGGCTTGTTGTTGACGTCCTGAGCCGCCAAAACTGTGCCATCGCGCGGACTTGAATATCACCAGCTACGCAGGATACCAAGGGCTTAGTCTGTCTATAGACCGATTTATTTTTAGCCCAGCGTGAGCAAAGCGAAACGTGCGAGTGCGAGCGCGTACCGCGAGAACGAGGCGCTCGCACTCGCGCGCTCGGCTCAAAAGCCGCGAGCCGCGAGCCGCGACTGCTCGCAGTCTATGTAATGGGAAACTGTTATGGATTAAATTTGTAGATGTAGAATACGACCCCCTTTCCAAACTTGCCAAGATTAAGGCGGGGGTCTACCTGAATGCCATTTTTCCGCCACTTAACATGGCTTTTAATGGAAATATCTCGTTCACGTTTATTCAAACAATCCAAAAACCCTCTGGTTATAACAGAAAACTATGTTATGGGATGTTTTGTAAATTTTGGGTATGTTTGGGAGGAAATAGTTTTTCTCAAAGGATTAGTAAAATTTAGAGAAATAAGAAATATACGCTATATAGGTATGTGCCGCCCGATAAGGTAGGGTTTTTGGGGTGCTCAGTCCTTAAATAGGATATCTTTTTTGGTATTGTGATCCTTAGATATTCCTTAGATAGGGTCACTAAATTGCAGTATCCACCCCAAGGCGCAAAACGAAAAAGATATGGTCTGTTAAAACTGTACTACACGCCTGAATTGGGCCTTAAAAGGGTATCAAATCTCGATTTCCTACCCTAAGGACAAGCTTGTCCTTCTCTTTAGACTTACACTGGTCAACGGCGAACTTAGAATCCTTCAAAATCGCTCAAAATGTCACTTTTACGGCAAAAGGACGACAACACAATAAACAAGGTAATTTAACGTTTATTTAGCGTTGATCAGTACATACAATACATTTCCTATAAAATTACAAACGGTCATTATGTTACACTAACAGATTGTATGGGCTCCCTGTGCGGTTTGTTGGAGTGATCGTGCATTCTATGTTTCTTTTCATTCCTAATCACACTACATGTACTCAGTGACGTGTGGTTTATAGTGCCCCAGGGTGCAGGTGATACATTCAGAGAATCGTCCGTCTGATGTTTCGGACAAAGGGATACTAAAAGCAGAAATGGATATTTTGCATTTTTTTTAAGTGTGCCATGTTTTTTGTCTAGATGAAATGACAAAACTGTTTGTTTTCATCACTTTTGGTGAGTTTTTCTTCCTACTTCACGATAATAAATGTAAGCTTAAACCCCCCGGGGGGGGGGGGGGGGTTGGGGTACTCAACAAAGTTTTGTACGGGGGATGCTCCGCCCCAAGGTCCAAACCCTTACCCTTTCATATACCGTTTTTGACCGTTTTTTTTCATGTATCTTTCATTGAAAATAGAAAAACCTTTGAATGCAGAGGTCCACACGACGCAGAAGTTTTGTATCACACACTATATATGTCATATATTATTTTTATCTTATGTTTACAAGTGCGCTGTCTACATGTCATGTATTAGCCAATCATTTATAACCATGTAATTTTCAAATTTGAGGAGCCGTTACAATATTTTCTTCCAGTATAGCCCTGGCCCTGAGGAAGACTAGTACAATTAGTCGAAATATTGGCCATTAATAAATCTGCCCTTTGCCGTAGTGCCAGCCTTGCATTCAGTTTTGTATTTTCATTGAAAATGGTACCCCTTTTCATATAGCCTTTACGTGCGTCTGTTTGGCATATTTTGAAAGGCGCTTTTTATAATTCTTAAATGGCAGTTTTCCCTACCCTTTTTCAAACTTCAACTCGTGTTTTACCTACTTTTTCCTATACTTCGAGAAATCCCTACCCTTTCATATACTTCAACTCATAAAATCCCGACCCTTTCATATACCTCAAGCCTCTAAAAGGTACCCCTTTCGGGCGGAGCATCGCCGTATAGCCCATTATAGGGAGTACCCCCCCCCCCCCCACCCCCACCCCGGGCTTAAAACACGATATGTATGCCGGGGCCGAGACAATGTCGTGTCCATTGAAAGGCGTATTTTGACAAGTGCAAAATAAAAAAAAATGTTTAATTGTTTATAATGTCAATTTTGTATAACTAGTATACATCAGTAGAGTTATTTATTATTAACATCTGTTGTAGAGATTAGGTTTTAGCCTGAAAAGTTTGGCAAAAAATCCTTTCCACCTCATATAAATGACATACTAAAACGACAAAGAGACATTAGGTAAATACAACAATTCTGAAGCTGCTGAAAAGGGAAAGAATCTTCGTCGCGGTAAGATAGTTTGAGTGTCGCTGAGTGTCGACGTACGTCTTGACCGGAAACCTCTTCACGTTGTCTCAAATTAATTTGATCAAATGTTAAATTCTGTCCTCTCGACTGCTCAAAAATTTGAAATAAACTTCATGTATGTTTTTCTACAAATCTTTATTTCTAATGAAAAGAATTGCAGCATACTTTCCAAACCATGATGTCCAAATTCACTTAATCATTTTATTGTCTGCGACCTTTAATTTGGCCTAACCTGTGACATAAATTTGTATGGATTTTGAAATTTCAAAAAGTCCATTTATGGACATCATTTAATTACCTTGATAGGGAATGACAAGATCTTGTAATGCCTGGCGATTTTATCGTATGTTTAGCAGACGTACTATTGTGATCAAAGATTGCGTAGAACATACTACAAATGTACTGTTACAATCGAAATCCTTGAACATTTCGTCAAATTAACAGTATATTGATGTATTTTGAAAACAGTAACAATGAACTGCAAGGCTGATCTGACCACGTAAAAAAGTAAAATTTGCGAGACACCATCACGACAGAAACCGATAAAGTAGGATCGTAACCGTGGACAATTGTTTCGTTGAAAACAGTGGTGATTCAATTGCAAATTCAGTCCTTATTTCGAATGAAGTACATGCTTGATCGATTTATAGCAAAAATTCTTAGAACTTTCTTGACTTCACTATTTTTACAAGTATACTTCCCCTTTAATGGGCAAGCGGTAATTTTTCAATGGAGCATTTATTTGTTAATAAAATCTTGGAAACATCCACAATGTATCGGTATCGGGTGTCTGTAAAACGCGGACCGGATGGCGGCGGATGGCGGATGGCGGATGGCGGATAAGAAAATGCGGATGATAAAATGCGGATGTGAAAAAAATAATTCCTTACAATTTTTACAAAAAAAAAAACAAAGAAAGAAAAGAAGCAGAAATAACTTTAAAATGGCGACAAAAGCAAGGCTGATTAAACGGTACGGAAATTGTATTTGAATCCAATATTTCAAAAGGCACAGCCTTTCTTCTTCAGGGTCTTACAGGTTTGTAAGACCCTGAAGAAGAAAGGCTGTGCCTTTTGAAATATTGGATTCAAATACAATTTCCGTACCGTTTAATCAGCCTTGCTTTTGTCACTGTTTCATTTTTACGCTGATTAGATCCTTTACTACAGAATCCGGTGCTTCTATTTTGTTACGGTGGTCCTTGCAAACACAGTTACGTTTTAACTTTAAAATGGCACGAAACAAAAACACGAAAGAGTAACTTTATTGCCCAAACTGTCTTCAAGTTCCACTTCATGCCTCACTCAATCCTAGTTGGAAAATATATGAATGTTGCGTTTCGAGCCCCACGTGTTTGAGGATGGAGTCTGACGACGGTCTGACGATTACGGGCTTTTAAAAGCTGTGTTTAGGAAACGGTAAGTTAGTAGAGTTCTTAAATTCGATTGAACTTCAGCTGTTACTTTGCTTCACAAACAATCTTTGCTGACTTTTTTTTCGTGTTTGTATCTGGTTCGTTGAAGAGTCAGTCAGGAAGGTGATGCAGTTGATAAGAAAAAGTGAGTATGCTATAGCTTTGAAGTTGTTACCTATTTTCCTCTCGTATGTTATTGTTTTTGGCCATTTATAATCGCCAAAACGGGAATCTGAATAACTGGTTATATATATTTAAAGTTAACTTGGTCAGGGGTGAAAGAGTTTTGTTTCCTAAGTACTAGAAAATCATAGTTTTCATAGTTTTCACGTTTTTTTAAATTTGGCTTTCTTTACATGTAGTATTTTATCTATTAAACATATGATATATATATATTAATTTGAGGATATCAGTATTATAAAAGTGACAGGCCAAACACAACTTCCGCTAGTTGCAAAATGTATAAAGAAACCTCTAGAATAGCTTTCCCAAGAAGGTCTACGAGATATTTGTTCCCCTTTGATCACCAAAATAGAGATGTGACAAATGCTCGATATGTATTGTATGACTCTTTGATCTTTGGGATATAAATCTCTTTTAATAATGACAGGAGGTCAGTTTACATGCTGTGCACAGCCTTTTACAGAATTATTGTTTCGTTATGCTAGCTCTCTTGGCATATGTTGGGGCTTCTTTGGCTAACTTTTCTTGCAAGATAAGTAGTGATCGGCTGCAGGTTTTGTTAATTGTTATGAATATGCTTGGATCAGTCAATCTCTCAGCTCGTGATTTTGTGTCTTAGTCTGCGGTGTGCAAGACTTGTGAGAAAGTGGATCTTTATCACGACTGTTTGTATCACGGATGTAAGTGTTCAAGATCAATGTCTGAAGCTCCCGTATCTCTACTGGAATAATGACTTCTTGCAGTTTATGTAATGTTTTAGCTCCTTGTTTTATTCTTGTTTTATTGTGTTTTTATTGTGTTTCTTGGAGCTTGAAGAACCTCCTGATCCGTTGTTTCATAATGACGTGCATCCCGACATGGCTTGTACAGATATGGTGATCTGTTTTGAAAATCTCACGGATGCTAGTGAATTCTTACGTTTTTCCACAGTTTATTTTTTAGTATTTATCAAATTATTATCCTCAAGCTGTAAACTCTGTAAACTGCGCATTGTAAATTGGCGTAGAAATAATGGCAAAGTCCCGGGTTAGCGTCATTTAATTAGCATTTTGTAAATGCGACGTTGAAAACAAGAAATATTTTACCTGTACATAGAGTTAATTCTGAAAATATCTTTCTACGGGTGAGGTACCGTGTATATGGTAAACACCGTGAGTTACGGTTCGTGTTACAGTTACAGTTTTGAATTTGTTTTCGTTCAGAACATTGGAATGAATATTGACTTATTGTGACCCGTACGAACTTTTTACGACTGATATCATAAGTTATGTAATGCAATGTAAAAACAAGGAGTAACGGTAATCGATGCATTTTAAAGTTAATGTTTGCACGCTTACGTGAGTTCGAGCCAGTTGATTACGCGGCTTTGCTGGTCATGAATGTGTGTGTGTGGGAAACGGGATTTGTGATCCCGGGTTATGGACCCTTCACGCTCAGTAATTAGTATAGGGTGAAGTAGAAAATGCTTTATCTGAGAACATGAAAGGTGAATGCAAGTTGAAATTTTATTTTTTATTTATTGTTAAATACTTTAAGACGTCCAGTTTCAACAATAACTATTTTTTTTTTTTTGTAAAAGTCATAAAGAATTTTTTCTATTTTTTTTTCCATCCGCATTTTATCATCCGCATTTTCTTATCCGCATTTTATTATCCGCCATCCGCCATCCGCCATCCGCCATCCGCCATCCGGTCCGCGTTTTACAGACACCCGGTATCGGTATCGCACAATAATCAGCTTTCTTGCCCCTCCCAAATAGCTGGGATTCTGAGGGCAAGATATCTAGGGCTGTCTCTTCTGTAATCAGCACTTTTGACGCTCCTTCGTGTAGCAGGCCCATCAGCATCGATTTGCTTCTTCTTCGTAAAAGGACACACCATGGCGCAAAGACCCAGAGGACATGGACTTTCCGCGGAATTGCAACGAAAGGTAGGGATCGCAATGGCCGCAAAAACATCGCTTCTGGGTCCCAAAAAAAGACAGCCGTGCGGCAGGGTATTCAGGACACCTCCAAATTTCGTCTGTTCACAGATATACTATAACTCCTGTCTTTTTTATTTACTTGAGGAAGTGGTAGTTTAGATGCTTCGATTTTAGTCTGTCTGTGCTCTTATTAATATTTTGAAAGCATATTTGAAGGCGAAAATTAATCTAAAATTTAAGGCCTCTTTTGTACCAGTTTTCCGGCAAGGCGAGCGCAGGAGGACACATCTGGAGCTGTTATTTCAACAAAATGCGTTCGCATCTTTCCGCTTTTCAGACTGCAAACCATTGCCAGTGCTCAGCTTCTTGTTACTAAAGTGTTTTATTGTGTTTTTGGCTTGACATTCTCCTTCGTGTTAAGACAGATACATTTAATTGGGGATCAGAACCGAAGAGCGAAAGTTAACAATCTTTTAATGTTTACGTTACGTTCAAAACTCGTCTCTTTAACCATTAAAAACGTTTATATAACGTATATCAATTTCACTTACTGTGAAACGAAAACAGACTCCGCTTTATTTACTTGGATTGTAAAAAGTCGATTTTTTTTATTAGCCAAATTATATTTCTAAACACTCTTCATGTCTGTAATCTGACCTGCGTCACGGAACATTTTTACCTGAAGTGTTATTTGTATTCTAATAATTAAAAATTAAGACCCCCCCGCCCCCCATTTCAATGATGGGAAAATTTTCGCGCGAATCCATGCATCATGAATCGGGAGTGGGGGGTACTACCATATATGAGCTATATAGGTATGTGCCGCTGTGAAGGGTATGGTTTTCAGGCAGTTTAGTCTGGGATAGGGTATAGTAATCAGAGATTTTTGGTCTAGAATAGGGTATCATTTTCCGAGAAACTGATCTGTTGCGTGAAGAATTTAGTCTAGACACGGTTCACTGGCAAATGACATTTAAAAATCGGTACGGTGGGTAGTACGGTATTTTTACTGACTCCTGTTAACTAATAACTGTGATAGTGAACGAGTTTCTGGAAAATAGCGAGTCTGGAATAGGTCTAGGATGGGGTAGGGTTTTTCGGTGTTTAGTCAAGAATAGGGTTGCAAAATGCAGCTAAACTTAAGGGTCTCAGAGTCCCAGCGGCACACCCCCACCAAAAAATTCGCAGAGTATCCCCCCCCGGTTATTCCGTCCGAGATTGTACGTTCCACAACAACGGTATCGTTGGAAGCACCAAGTTCAAATTATATGACTGAATTTTCCGTATTCTTGGAGAATAGATTGTTCACAGTACCCTATTTTCCCGTGTGTTCGTCCAGAGTCGCTTTGCTGAGAAAGAGTACAAAAACAGCTCAGAGGGGGCCCTAGGGGGTGCCCCCCACCCCGCGCTATCTCCGCTTTCACCCGCCCCCTGAGTAGTTTATTTGTAGCACACAAAGATGGCAGCCAAACGAACTCAACGATCGAACTGGACACGAGAAAATAGGGGACTGTCTAGGGGAGTCTAGCTCAAGAAAACATTTTCAATCTATTACAGAAAGATGCAAAGTACAATACAGAAGAAGAAGCAGAGGCAACAGCATGGATTGAAGCTGTTTTGGGAAGAACTGTATTTGGGGGCAAATCTGGACCAGATGATGTGCAAGAGGTCTTGGCAGATGGACAAGTCCTTGTTGAGTAAGCTTAAGTATTAAATTTTTTTAATAATAGGGACCTCAAGCTGAAATCACTGTAACAACATGAGCAATGTCATAGCACAATAGATTGAATTAGCAACTCGTCCGACAACTTCTCACTAAATATTAAAGCTTACAGCTCTTTCATTTCTTTGTTGATCTCAGTACATGTATGACAAGTTATATAAGCTTAAAGCACACTGTGTAAATGTGACTACATTATACAATGGTATAAAATCTAATTTGAACTGTGCCCTTATTATTTCAGCTTCAAACTAGATAAGTTCACTGACGTAAAGACAATTGAATAATAATAATCTTAGATTGATTAATTGATGTACAATTGTATAATTGACTAGTGAGACTCTACATTGAATATGGCTCAGCTGCAAGAAATCCTTTTGAGAAACAACGCATTACTTCTGCGATAGCAGTGCAGCAAAGTGCCATTAGATTTTATATCTTTTCTGATAACTCGAGGATTTCCTAGTGTCATTAAAATGCAAGCAATACATGTACCTTGCACAGCTGGGACATCCTAGCCCAGAAGTCTGTTTGACAAGTTTGACTTTGATGTTTAAAGGACTTGACAACTTAGTTTTGAATCATATTAGCCTGTAATAATTTCATTGTTCAAAGCACCTATTAGTGCAAGATATTTGTGTTTCATAGAGACTGAGATTTTTGCATGAAAAACAGATTGTGTATTTGTCTATGATGAATGATATAAACTAGAAATAGTGTTCACTATAGCTGCCCCCGCTTTTGATAACCTGTTTATGGGATGTGTATTGAATCTAAATACTGTCGGCATTCGACTGTTGAAAAATTAACGTTTCAAGCATTTTATTGAGACATCCATGTAAGTAGTCGACATATTTATCTGTAAATTTGACAATGAAATCTGTTACAATCATATAGTATTGTATTTCTATTCTGTGTATCAGCAACATATTGTATGTTATTAAATTCATGTAATTTTTGAAAAAAAAAACAGGTCACCAGAAACCATTGCAACAATAACCAAACTTGCAACAATGTATTTGTAGACAATATAATGATCTGACAATATCGATGCAACTCTGAGTTTTCAGTGTTACAAACGTTTGAGTTGAGATTCATCATTCTGTTCTGAGATATTTGCGATCTGTTGGATCGAGTCTGTCGACCCCGTTGCTGATTTGTGTCTGACAAACCAAATTTATTCAGTACTGTTGAATGCTTTTGCCTTCAAATGCTGCAAGATGCGGGTGTGCGGAAAACTCAGACCCGGCGGAAAATTCAGACCCAGCGGAAAACTCCGACTCCACGAAATTACAAAAGAAATAAACTTCACTCATAATCAATTCTTTTCACCTCGCGTGAAATGTTTTGTCACGCAATCACCCCACCAGTGCAGATTTACTTTGATTCAATATGCTGCCAGAACAATTGAACTGTAACTTAGTCGTCGACAGAATGCACTTCCTGTTAAATTCGATGTTAATTGGCAACTGAAATAACAAGATAACAGCGAGATATTTATCTTGCCCGGTTCGTTGTTGTCGATCAAACTGGGAAAAACTATAAACATGGTTTAAAAATATAGCAGCCGGCACTTCGGTTACTTTTCACTGAAAAAATTAAAAAAAAAGAGTCGCGAAAATTTTAGTCAAATTTAGTCAGTTGTATTCATTCATAGTTATTCATAGTGCTAGACAGAACGGATTTCCCGTGTTTGCGAGTGTAGAAGCGATCAGATTTGTCTAGACGAAGTTGCATATTTTACGCTTGAGCAAGAGAGCGCCATTCAGGAATCGCAACAAAACACGTTAATTAGATAAATTCCGAGGCTGATATTATTTTAGCACTTGTGTCCAACAATCAGTTTTTTAATATCATTTCAAGGTTTCTGGGAAGATCTTGTAATCTCATGGGGTCTGAGTTTTCCGCTGGGTCTTAGTTTTCCGGGCCTGAGTTTTCCGCACACCCGCAAGATGCTGCTAGAAGATGGCGAAGCTCGAAGGTGACGAAACGCGTCCTCGTGGTTACAAGTACCCGACACCACCGTGCGCGCTTGCTAAAATATTACCCGAGACCACCGTGCGCGCCTAGTTTTGTCAAATCGAGAATTCTTCGCCCACTACAAACACATTTCTTACTTTTTCAACAAATATTCTTTGTCCTTGTATGTATACACCCGGGGAATGCTAGGGTGCCTCCTCGGGTTTTGGCCTCTGGGCCAAAACCCTGCGGGGGCAAAAATCCATTAGCCAATATGAAACGGAACAATGAACTTAAACTGGTGAAAAAACATAAGTCTGTCCAATCAGAACCACGAACGTTGTCTTTTCACTAATGACATCCCAGTAAACAAACTCATTCATGAACCAACATTGCGACAAGTTCAAGGTTTGCATCCTTCGACGGCTCGATTGATTTGCTTATTGAAGAACAAGAAAACCAAAATACCGTAAACAAAACCAAACGAGATGTTGCTCTGTTGACAGCCTTTCTTCAATCAAAAGGAGAAACAAGTGAGATAGCCAAAATTCCTCCTTTTGAGCTGAGTGAATTCTTGAGTGAATTTATTTAAGTGTCCCCCATGGCGTGAAGGACAAGAATACCAGCCATTGTCACTACAAGAGATGTTAGCCAGTTTTGAAAGACATTTAAAAGAAAGTCCTATCCAGTTTGCATCAAAAACGACCTAGCATTTGAAAAGATGTGAAAAACGCTCCATTCTAAGCAGAAACTGCTACTTTCAGGTGTTGTAATTCATGCATGGATGGCAGTTTTCTGTGATAATCAACAGTTAATCAGTTGCTTGACTGATCATGAAGGATTAATAAATATGTGTAGGTAGTTTTAAGAGTGCATGTGAATTCACTTTTTAACTGATATGTTTCTCGGTGTTGTCTACATGGTTGGAAATAGAAATCAAAACTGCATATGAGAAAGAGAACAAAAGACCTAGTTGATGGCTAGAGTGATACAAATAACTTCATGTTTTTTGAGCTCAACAATAAGGACTTACTGTACTGTGCCCCTCAATATCACACAAACTGTGAAGTTCAAAGCCCAGCTATAAGGTAAATATATTTTCACTGCCGTCAATCATAATGAATTGGCAATAAATATTGGACCCTTGAAAAATTATAAAAACTGACAAAACAGATCAAAAGATTTCAACCAATCCCAACTTGCAAACATGACGTCCTTTTTACCATTGCGTACTCGTAGTCTAGAGCATCATTGTTTCCTGAGATGTCTGCTGTGATATTTGCGACAGTGAACATCAAAAATGTTGGTTGGGATAATTATGAACTTCAGAGTTTGTGTATTATTGAAAAGTGCAGTAAGATCAATTCTTGGCTTTCACTTACGTCATATCAAAATTCAGAAGCATTAAAAAATAGATTTCGAATCCAAAATGTTTATGGAATTGTAGAGAGTTTAAAACTACACATCTTGGCCAAATTTTGAATCGCAAAAGCATATCGTTCAAGAGTTATAGGCGAACGAGTATGAGATATTTTTAGTAAGAAATGTATGGAGCGGCCATCTTTGTGCCCTACTCAGGGGCACAAAGATGGCGGCCAAAAATTCAAAGTCTTAATTACACCAAAAATCACATCCAAAATTATTGTATTTGCTATAAGCTCCATTAACTCGGCTTATAAGCACTTATAATGCAAACAATAACTTTCAGCTGATTCAATTTTGTTTATTTTCGCGGCTTATCTGAAATAGCGTGACGCATTGCGTGACACATTTAAAACCTTTGTAAATCGGAAGCAAAACATCGTTAAAACCTGAAACTTTCTGTGAAACATTATAACACTTGTATCCACATACCATGTTAGAAATAGCTTTGTAGGACGTATATACTTTAGATTTTTTAATTTTTATGACGTCATGTGAAAACCAAGAATATAATGTTTCTAAATCCTTTTAGACCCCAACAATAATTCCATTTTTATAAATTGTAGACTGGCCAATGCATTACGTACTGCAGACCCCAACAATAGCTGTGGGGACAAAAACATCAAGGCAAACACATCGAATCTGCCATTCAAAAAGGTATTTTTCACTAAAAATAGGAATTCATGCCACAATTTTTTTTGTTGTGATGTCTATGCAAGCTTTTAGCCAGCAGGGTGTCCAGGCGTCCTGTGGACGCCCACTTTTTGAAGAAATTCATGAAAATTGCACCTAATCCTTTAAAAATTATGATGGGAAATATCTTCAGGACGCCCACTTTTCAATTTCTGGCTAAAAGCCTGTGTCTATGTTGTAGTTCAGTTTTATCCTAATGGTTCAAATTTTATTTTCTATTGTTATTTTCTATGTTACATGTAATATATGATGATGCATGAACATAAAATAAAGGAAGATGAAAATTGAACCGAGGATAAAATTGAACTACAGCTTCAATGTTATGAATTGATTTGTTTAGGATATTTTGATGGTGCAACTTTGTTACAAGCAGTGTATGCTTACAATAACCATGTGAGTTCATGAAAGATATCGTGTAAAGTTATTAAACCTACAATTTGCCTTATGTGATTGTTAATTGTTTATGAAAACATTTTTTAAACCCTGTAACACTTCAAACAATTGTTACACTGTCAAACAGCATTGTATACAATGTACAATTTTGACATATAATCTAAGAATTGTTTGCTACAAAAGCCACATGGTACAGTTGTAAGCAAGAGTTGTGCTATCTAAGTAGGCCTTTGCCTAATTTTGTAATAAATTATCCGAGTCTTGGAGTTGAGCCTTAAAAAAGCCCTCACTGTGTTCTTGAAGACTTAAAGTGCCAGTTCAATCAAATTTTTTAATTTCATTGTTGCTGTGCAATTTTTCGGGAAGAAATAATGTCTTTAGAAACCTGTCCGAATTGCTTTTTATTTAAATGAAGGGAAAATGTGTTTTTTTTTTTCGGCCATACTTTTTGCATTTGCATGGCCATCATTAAATTTGCACGTTCTTGAAGCTCCAAAAGATAGCCAGTGAATGCTACATGTACGTCAGAGACCCACAAATTCCTCTCTCACAATCACAATTGAATCACTCACAATGGCAGCGATAGCAGCACAAAACAATAGCCTAAGGTTTTAATGAGCGAAAACAATACTTCTGCACATATGTTTGATATTTTGTTACATTTCTTTGCTGTTCCCAGCAAAACAACAGCTCTAAAGAGAGGAATCCTTGAGTCTCTTACGTCACTTTCGCTGGCTACAGTACTGTGCAAAAGATATGAAAGCGAATTTTGTTAATTGTTCTCACAAAATTGCGAGCGATATTTTGCGTCATTCAGTGTGATATTTCACCGATAATGCTGTGAAAATTTGCGAAGTATTTCGAAATTTTGAGGAAGCGAACTTTCGTTTCTTTCGAAATTTCGCAGAATCGAACTTTTGTTTCTTTGAAATATCGAAAGAACGAATTTTCGAAACAGTGAACTGTTGATGAAAGGAAGAACTTTCATGTGCACGATATGTTTTATTTACACAATGCGGTTGTGACAAAACCTGGCTCCTGAGGAGGGCTTAGATTGTGCAGTTCCAGAAAATATCCATACTCCCCCCACGGAAGGTTTTTTGTTTAGCACCCCCCATCCCCCCAGGAAATTCCAGTTTAGCTTCATACTTTGCTTCTAAAATGTTGGCTTTGAAGACCCCCCTCCCTCTAGGAATTTCCAATGACCTTCCATGGGGTGGGTATGGATTTTTTCTGGAACTACACATTCACTTTAGAGATTTCTTCAATGTTTTTTTCCACTGGCTGTTTTGTTTACAGCAAAGTGTAAACTAAAATGTTATTGTATAAATGACTGCAGGCTTCATGAATGCATGCACTGTAGTAATTTTGGGCAATACTTTCGATGACAGTTCATGGAGCAAATTTATGCAAATTTCTTGTTGAAATCCGAAACTGATTAAGATTTAAAACCTATCTCAATTATCAATTCATTGTACGAGATCGAGCAATGAATTACAGACAAGAGTGAGAAAATTTTCACATTCCTTCTTTTTAAGAGCCGCAATGCTTTGCTGCAAAGGGTTTGCAAAGAGTTTGTAAAGTGTATTTGTTTGGTGAAATGTATTTAACTAAACATCATTAGGGGTATAGAATGGTAAATTCGAGACTTTGCGAGACTGCGAAACCCTTGTTTAAAAATTCGAGACCGAGACTTTAATGTTTCTATCAAATCTGAGCCCGAGACTTTACCTCTAAAAAATCCGAGCCCGATACTCCAATTGCCGGAAAATGTTGGGCTGATAGTACTAAAACAGCTTAAAACATAACTGAAATCTCCAACGGAAGCTGAGATTTCCGAGAAAAATTTACGAGACTCGAGATCCAAATTATCAAAATTCGAGACTTTGAAATTATAACGAGCCCGAGATTCTGAGACTCCAATTTCAAATGCCGAGAATTTGAGACTCGGTGAATATTTTGCAAGACACATCATTTCCAGTAGACCATTCTATACCCCTATCATTGCATTGCGCGCTGTTTACCAGAACATGCAAATTTAATGGTGGCTGTACAAATGCGAAAAGTGCAGCTGAAAAAATTTTTTCCCTTGACCAGATTGAAAGATGGTTTGGACAGGCTATTAAATACATTATTTTCTTTTGAACAGTGCAAAAGAAACAAAATTAAAAAAAATTAATTTGATCTAACTGGCACTTTAAGCTATGAATTTAATATCAACTGTCTCGTTTTTGAGGGGTTCTTTATGTTTTGGAAATTTTAAAAAGGCCAAAAGTCTTGGGCTCACAGAGAAAAATGCGACATTATCAGCACCAAAAATTGTTCAGAGACAGTTGTTTAAAGGGGTAATGTTTTGGGAAAATAATGAGAGATGCTTGTAAGTTTTAAAATACAAAAATTAATTTAGGTCCCCATTTTCCAGGCCTGGTATTAGGGATGGAATTGAAGTGTGGGCATGTAAAGTTAAGAAAATGACATTCATGTACAAAACTATAAATTGGGTAGTTTGTTTTTTAGACTTGTAATTTAGTCTGTAAATGAAGAAGTGAGAAGAAAAAAAATATGTGAACCAGAAAACGGAACTGTCAACCTTATGTTTAAACACTTTTTGAAAACAAGTGGTGTCTAGGTCATAAAAAACCTAGAGTATAAACCCTGCCTCTGAATCAAATACGATAAGAGTCTTTGACATTTTCAATAGTCAAGATCCCAACACTCCTAGCTATTTAAAGTGTTTGACATTTTCAGCAATTTTTTGTTTTGTTTCAGATGGAAAATATTGGAAACTACTTAGACTTCTGTGAGAACAAACTTGGAGTAGCAAAAACCGATCAATTTCAGACAGTAGACTTGTATGAAAAGCAAAACATGGGCAACGTAAGTAAATCTCATCAATGTTAATTACCGGTAGGCCATGTATAATATAATGTGTGCACTCCAGAATATATTGATATCTCCACTATGGAAGATTAATGTGCAGTTCCAGAAAATATCCATACTCCCCCCACGGAAGGTTTTTTGTTTGGCACCCCCTGTCTCCCCAGGAAATTCCAGTGTAGCTTCATACTTTGCTTCTAAAATGTTGGCCTTTAAGAACCCCCTCCCCCTAGGAATTTCCAATGACCTTCCATGGAGTGGGTATGAATTTTTTTTGGAACTGCACAATGAAAATTCTGGGGGGGAGGGGTGGGTCTTAATAATTATTAAAAACCTTCTGTGAGAGGACCGTATATATATTTTCTGGAACAATGTCCACAGTATTACAGTTCCAGTTGGTAATAATGTTAGTTGAAGTAATAGACTGAGGTAAAATCAGTCCAAAACATCCACATCTCCAAAAGTTACAAATTAATTTATTTCTTTTGGCCTGAAGACCAGTCATAGCCAAAATGTAGTTTGTCTTTAAAATAAATAATTTTATTGTGAAAATATAGGGATCTTTTGGCCCGGTTGGATGTCTTTCACTTTAAGTGGCATGAAACTCAGTCTTTACTTTAACAAGAAAGTGCTTTCTTTCCTCAAAGTCACAATTTTTAACATGCACAAACATAATGATTGGGTTATTGGTAATGGTGGATAATTAAACAGATATCCATTAGCCTAAGGGTACGTTGTCCCAAAACAGGTCACAAATGATGAAAAAATCTCATCAACCTGATCAGGTCTTATGTGGCAGGCTAGTGGATGAGATGCCTTTCTTTCATTCATGACTGGATGTTTTCAGTTATTGGGGGGTGGGCATCTTACTTTAATAACTGCTGTAAGAAATGGTGAGAAATATTCAGTTCTTTTATTATCATGATTAGAGAGCAAGATACTGGAGAGTTTTGAAATGGAGAGTAAAATTCGAAAGCTACTTTCCAAAATGGAAATTGGTGTCAAAAGTTAGTGTCAAGCCCTGCTGCAACTTTTGTTTTCCAACAATATTTTTTCCAACATTGACTATAGGGCAGGGAGGCTGTCATATAACCTATTGTCAATTATTGTATCATTAGGACTAGGGGAATCTTTGTTTACCATTTTTGCCTCATTAGCATATGCGCCTCGTTCTCTTACCTACCTACAAAAAAATCGACCATCAATATTGAAATGGCATAGCACAATTAGCTTTCTCTGAAAATTTGAGCCCGATATACTAGATACACTTCATGCAATGCTGTATTAAAAACTCAAAATTTTACAAAGAATGTATGGCTGATTAGCACTTTTGCCACCCAACAATTTTGCAGTTTTTGATAGCAGATATTTCCTTAAATATTGCATAAAAAAAGCTGAAAGTTGCATAGATCACTAAAGTTTAACAAGCTCTTTCAACTTTTGAAACGTCAGCAAAGATTGATCCCCTATTATGACCTGGATTGTAGCTGTACTAGATAGAAGACAACATACATATCTAGGTGGGTAAAGGGGAGTATGGACTGTACAATAACATACATTAGTAGCTCTTGGAAAAAAACGTAGCTACCATTAAATAACATATTAATCATTATCAAATTTTATTTCAGGTTATTTGTCAGATTCATGCTGTTGGACGCAGGGTATGCATATTTTACTTTTTTTGAATGATAAAAATGTAAGGCAGGAGCGGATCTACGGGACGGGGGTGCAGGCCCCCCCCCCCCCCCCCCCCACCCCCTGAGATGACCTGCATCTTTCTGATATAACTAGTATTCTGCAAAGAAAAGAATAGAAATATGTGTTTACGTCATTCCTTAGAGGTGCACCCCCTCCTAAAAAAAATCCTGGATCCACCCCTGTAAGGAACATTATTAAATATGTCAGATGACCTCAAGTCTTGATTTATAGCAGAACATGAAAATATGTGAACATGCATGCATATCATATATAATATGATATGATATAATATGATATGCATGAAAATATGAAATTTTCGGCTATATATTATATTTTGTGATTTTTACGTGGCTATGTCTATTTATATTCAGTCACTTACACCCAGTGCATGATTTTTTACCATTTAGCCAATCAAATGCAAACAATTCTGTGAATGCAAGTTGATCTCATTATTGTTTTGCTTTCAACTGTTTTGAGTATCAGTGCAAAAGGCTGATTTGTAATGTGTAGTTCCAGAAAAAATCCATACCCTCCCCATGGAAGGTCATTTGAAATTCCTAGGGGGAGGGGGCTCTTAAAAGCCAACATTTTAGAAGCAAAGTATGAAGCTAAACTGGAATTTCCTGGGGTCATGGGGGGTGCTAAACAAAAAACCTTGCATGGAGGGAGTATGGATATTTTCTGGAACTGCACAATGTGTCTTTTAACTTGTGAACAAGATGCATCCCCATTTGGCCAAGGCTTAATAATAATTTGTTACTCAATAGCTTTCAGTTTTGAATGGTATTACACTAACCTTGAGAATAATTTTCATTCTTTAACTCAAAACTCAAAAGTATATATGGCTCGTGTAGAATATATATATAAATATTATATATATAATATATAACCGTACATCCTGTGCCCAAGTTCAGGAGTTGCCATATATAAAGCCATTATGGTAACAACCGGGATGGCACATTGTATACATAATTGTATATATATACTAATATACTAGAGAGTATTTGCCACAAAGTGTGATATATGTGGGTAGTGATAGTTACATGATCCTCGTACCATTTATGTGACATTTCACACCCCATACTCATTCATGCAATCATGTGTACTCATGGGCAGGCTACAGCAAAAGGTCTAAGAGTTCCTCCATTGGGACCAAAAGAAGCAACACAAAATAAACGTGAATTCTCTGATGAGCAGCTCAAGGCAGGAGAAAACGTTATAGGCCTTCAGATGGGAACCAACAAGTTGGCTTCGCAAGCTGGTGATCACTATGGCCGCCCCAGGCAGGTGGCTGGACATGAAGCTTACAACTAAGCTTCTCTGTGGAAGTGGCTTGAGTACAGACTTGGATTGACATGGTTTAATAATTTCATCGTGATGATTTTAGTTTCTTAAGTCGATTGAAAGTTTATTAAAACTGTGCTGGCAGTTTCTGATTCTAATAATAATTATAAGGTTAAATACAGACTGTTTAGCCATTGATCGTGTTTTATGATATAGCTGTCAACTGATCAGTTACATATTGAACAAGTCATAATAAATGTTAAATAAGCCATATGAAATAATTGTTGTGAAGAGTGAAATCTCCCAGGACTAACACTTGAAGCATTTATCGCTGATTGAAGATCAGACATTAATATTTTTATTGATAGTAAATTCACTTGAAGCTGTGTTCTGCGTCAGTAATCAAGGCAAAGAAGGAAACATTGTTAATTATTGTGATTCCAGTCAAATAAAGGAAACATAAAATTTCAATACAATTATTATAAACATTTTGAATTAGACAGTTTTGTCCCAACTTAAAAAATGTTAACAACAATAACCATTAAATTACAAATCTTGCAGTTGATCAAGTTTATGTTTTGCTCTTAATTCTTATTTTAATTAATGCTAATTATATTTGTCAAGTGAAATTGTCATTGGTGTCAGTACAGTTCAGAGGTTTCGCTGTTAAATTATTAAATTTGATTTTTTGTGTCAGTTTTGTGCGAATAATTTTCAACTATAAAAAATTAGGAACTTCTCATGCATGAATTGATTTAAATGTAGCAGCTGCTGTAATTAATTTATTCTCATAAATAAGTAACAAAACCATGTTCTTGACAATCTAGACTCATTGTTCAGAGCTTGTAGTGTTTACAGCGAAGTTGGATCGAAAATATGTTGCTTATGTGAAGCTGGAAAGTGTATGCATGTTCATTTTGTTAAATGCATGTCCATTTTATAGCATTAATCGTTGAAGTTGTTTTTGCAATAAAGTGAACTCATGCTGTAGTGTGTAGTATGTGTGGTTTATATGTACTCACAGTAAGACAGTGAGAGATCTATAAAGTGTTAGCCAATTTCTTGTGAGAAGAACTAAATTTGGACATATTCTTTGAAGTTGTGTTTTCAATTTCTGGTAAACTGATTTTTGTGAATTGTTTTCAGTCTGTTTAAATTAATGCTAATTGTACGATTGTATTTAAAAAAAATGAACTTTGGAAAGGAATGGCAAACTTGCATGGATCCCTGGACTGGGAAATTTGTAATGAAAAAAAAAAAAAGCACAGAACATTTATTTTTAATAAACCAAAAAAATACACAGTAAGAGAAGGATTTTGTTTGTTTGTTCATAATAATGTAAACAAGCAGGGTGGTCTTTTTACTACCAGGTTTTGAGACTGTTGTGGAAAATGCAAGAGAGAGTTAGCATAATTTTAGTTTTAGTCAGTGTAGTTTTTGTTCAACTAATTAACACTGTACAATCAAGCTTTTACCCACGGTATGACCCCCATCAGTCTTACATGAATCACCTCACCACCAAATCACTCCTGACCAAGGTAAGTCGTTCTTTTCATATTCATTTTAACTTGTGAATACGCAAACATTGAACAAGTTATAACGATGGGACAAAATTAATTGCTCAATCAGCTGTTAACATTGACGCCCCGGATATGTAATGGTCACCTGTCCTTTTCCAGGGGAGAGGAGGGTGGGGAAATAGATGCAAGTGGTGGGGGTCAGTAGGGCAAATTAATGCCTAGGAGAGGGGAGGGTCAGTGAACATTGAACCTGCAATATGTAATGGTCACCTGCCCGGGTGGGTGACTCCCATCTAAAAATGATGGGTGTGATCGTCATACCTTGTGGGGGGCAAAATTTGTAGATTGCTACCGTTTAAGGTACTACTTAAAATGACTACAGTTAGAATTATTGCGGTACCTATATAAGGTATTGAGCCAAACAATATGGCAGAATATGGCAGTGTTGTTACATTGTTATGGACAGATAGCGGCTGCCTGAGGTGCCTTCATAAGCAGACGTCCAATTTCATTCTCTGAAGTGTATGTAAGTCTCTGATTTTTTTTTTTAGCATTGGTAACTCTTGACTTAGGGATGAAAATGAATTCTAGCCACACCCCCCAAAAAATGAGTTCTGGACAGGTACCTTATAGTGGTTTTACAAAAGTTTCTGATGATCACCCCATCATTTTTATATTAGACTATGAGCAGTCTCTTTTTCCGAGCTTAGTCCGTCGAGCGAGAAACGAAAAAACAGCGAACGGATAATGGCCGCGCAAACTAGGGGCGAGGTAGGCATGCAGGAAAAGGGTTAGTCTGTAGTCTCTCTTTTCCCGTGCGCCTGCCTCGCCCCCAGTTTCGTGCGGTCATTATCTGTTAGCTAATGTTTTTTCGTTTCTCGCTCGATGGACTAAGCCGGGAAAGAGAGACTGCTCTATGAAAGTTATATGAAAGTGGCCACCCATCCTTCCCCCCCCCCCCGATTACTGTTAATGGAAGGTATAAAGATCCATATAGTTACTGTTTCCAAAATAGTTTATCTCAGTAAATATACTTTAAGCTTGTTATGCTCATCTCTAAATTTGTTGTTAACTACGTCTCCATATATAATTGACTCTTGGTATGAAAGGATTAACATGTTTCTCTTGACAGGCTACTGCTAAAGGCTTAAATGTTCCTTCCCTTGGTCCTAAAGAGGCTGAAGCCAATGTGCGTGAATTTACGGAGGAGCAGTTGAAGGCAGGAGAAGGCGTGATTGGGCTTCAGATGGGAAGCAACAAGGGAGCTTCGCAGGCGGGAGACCACTATGGTCGTCCTAGGCAGGTGGCTGGTACTGATGCTTACAAATAATTGGAAAACCGATGGAAATCAAACTGTGTTTTGTCTGACATCATGGACATTAAGTTTTTCTGTGTGAGTCATAAATTCTGATAATAGAAAAGGAAAAGATAATGCTTGGATAATGTTTGACTATAATGTTTAAAATAGCTTACATGAATATTTTATTAATACTTATACTAAATGGAACACTCAATGTCAATCAAACTTTTTTTTGTTTGAGATCATGGACAAATACATATTAAGATTTTGCTTTTTTTTCACTTACGGAAGAGTTATATTGGATAAAGTTTTCTTTAAAATGTTAATTAGGCTGACAGAAAATTGAGCAGTGGTTTTCATATAAGTTTTCATTGGATAAAGAAAAGATTGTTGTTGCCTGAATTTATATTAAATTTGATCAGTTTATTTTGTGGCTTGTATCTGTACTGGGGCATGGTGCACATTTGCATTTTAAAATCAATAATATTGTTGTGAACTTCATTATGTTTCAGCCGTTCTATTTTTAGCCTGAAAGCTTATATGCTCACAGGCTATTCTATTTTTGTTTGGTTGTCTTATTTAAGGCTGGTTCTCATGCATGTATAATCGTCCCGGTCGCTCCGGTCATCCGAGTCGTTTCAAAAGTTTATTGCAAATGACTCAGACGATCGGGATGAGTCAAGCGATTTGGGTTCTCATATGATCGTCCCGGTCGTCTCGAACGTCCATAGCGCGGTCGTAAACAGGGTCCGACAACATGTTTTGGGGCAACGATACTGCAGTGTGGGATGGATTTGGGTCGCTTTGATCGCCTCAGTTGTCCCGGTCGCCTGAGAGTAGTTCTCATATGATCATCCCCGATTTTTCATGATCGTCCCAGTCGTCTGGATAGAACACAGTTCTATCCAAGCAACCACGATCATCCCAGTCGTCCGGTTGTCTCAGAAGTGTTCTCATATAATCGTCCCAATCGTCTGTGCACTTTTTGAAACAACCCAGACGACTGGGACGATTATGTGAGAACCAGCCGTTACAGATGGCCAGGCATATATATACTTTGTTTTTGTTTTTAATGGGGGTAAATATGTATATGGATAAATAGATGTCTGAAAGCTTGGCTTGTTTATTGCCCAATTTCAGACGGTCATGTAATTTTATTCTTAAAGGCCCAGTATCACCCAAAATGCATTGCATGCCCAATGCCTCAACGATTGAATTTTTCCCGAAAGAGCCAATCAGGAGCGAGCTCGTCATTTGAAAACAAAAACAAGTGACTGCAAAGCCGAATGGGTGATACATAATCATTCCTCTATTTCATTGTATTTACATATACGTGAATGCATAGTCTTTAGATAATTAGGACCAATTATTCTGACTGTAGAGAACATCGCATGATCTGAAATGGGGCAGCAAATAAATCTTAATCTTGTTGACACCATAGGCAGCCTAAGCTAAAAATAAGAGTTATTGTTTTGCTATCAGGATACACATAAATATTAATGTAGGTGTTGTGTTACTGTCCCTATTTGGATCTTGAAGATGTGTATGGAAATGCAACAGTTTTGCTTTTTATGGTAGAAATTTTGATGTTTTACTCCATAAAATTGTTTGGATGCTGAATTGTGTTCTTTGTTGCTTGACGGCTCGTCAGTTTGATTTGAAGTAGTTTCAGCAAGTTGTCCAAAAAACAATTTTTCTTGAGGGGAGACCCTGTGGTTGTATAAACAGGCTATAACTAACATAACTCTGACACTGAAATGGCTTCAAATCAAGCCGACAAAAGGGCAAAGAAAGTAAATGGGGCATCCAAGCAAGTCAATTGTATGAAGTAAACTTTGAATTTTATACCATAACAAGAAAAACTTTTGCATTCCCATGCAAACCCTCATGGTTTTAAAACCTTGTAACACTAGCCTGTGTTTTGAGGGGAGTGGCAGCTGTACACAAAGGCTATGTAAAACCAAGTTCACACTAGCCACATAACGACATGAGAACATGACATAACAACGTATAGAAAAGATCAGTTTTTTCCTTTTGTCATTAGGTTTACATTTAATATTATGTTCCTATTTCTATATGTCGGATGTTTAATATGCTGTGTTGTTCACACTGATGACATGGCTTAACACAGCACCTATAATAATGTATTTGTACATACCCTGATAGCAACCTGGGTCATATTACACATTAACATTCATTAACTGCTCCAAAAACATAATAAGTTGGGCTGTCTGTGCACTAACATTCACTAACTGTCTATCAGTGGTTTTCTGTCAAGCATATATAAACAATGTCTTGATGAATATGTCTGTGGTTTTGGGTGACAATACAGTGGATATTTGACCTACGTTATGCTCCACCGAACACGATTTGCGTGAGTGCCAAACAAAATGGTGATCACGTGATAAGAATGGAGCTTACCTCATGAAACTCAAATGCCCCTTTTACCACTTAAGAGATGCTCCACTCGAGTAGCCCTCGTAGTATGATGTACCTTAAATCCCTACAGATCGATAGAACACTAAAAATAAGTGAATTTCTTCAGTTCCTTTTTGCACACCTCCACGGAAATTCACTTGATTGAACTAAGAGATTACTAAGGCGTGACGGCGTGACGTAGTCAGTTCGTCACTCGGGGAATTGATTTTCATTCTTTGCTTGCATCGCATAAAACCCTCGTGAAATTTACCGGGGAGGCATTTCTGTCGACACATAACTTTACGGCGTTTTACAACTTTGAGCTGCGAGAAAAGCGACAAAATGGCTTCCCGACCCAAAGGCTTTGGATTGACTGCTGAACTGCAGCGAAAGGTACAAAGACAACGCTGTAAATTGTTTATTTATTGCTGGGTTCGTGCATATTGAGCCCACATTGAATTAGAACGCTTTTCAAATTTCTCTAGATACTATCATTATCAGGTTAAAAATTTGTAGAATAAGCCATGAATTTGGCTTTTTTTGCATGGAAATGGTATCTTCACGTTTTACCGATTCCCTGGACCGCTAAAGGTTATCTGGACGATGTTCGTTTCAAGCTTAATTTGCCAATGGTGGGTGCGGTTTCGAAACCATAATCTTACTTAAACTCTACAGTTGCATGTTTTATAAATTCTTTAATTGTTAAATTCCGTTTTCTGAAACTATCAACAAAGAAAATGATAATTAATAGCAAGAGGGATTGGTAAAAATCTACGTCCACATTTGTTAAGCTTGAGCTATCTAAACCCCTCTTCGGGGAGCCGATTATATCTTGTATTATTTAATTGGTCTGGTATATCGTGTAGCTCGCCAGAAGTCTACGATTACGAGTCTGTACTGAACATACTTCCGAAAACTTTTTCTAGTTCTTGGAAAATGTCGAGGTTAAATTCATCATTTGCTTTAAAATTACGGAATTCAAAATTTTATTTTATTGAATTCGATGATAAATTCGAAATAAGCTTTTGGATAAGCTTAGGATAAGTTTTGTATTCTCGTATTCATGAATTAAAAACAAAATAACTTTTAGTCAAAGCTATCATTGCTGCTATTGTAATTAAGCAAATGATCCATGACTCCAAAAGGGCGGTTTTTAAGCGTTCTATTATCGTCTAAGGGGTTTCTTTCACCAAAATTGCGTCGGTGGAAATCGAGATGATCCAGACGGTTTTCCTCCGTGCGTTGATCCATCGATCGTGCACTGAGTAAAGACATCACCCGCGTGATTATAATGTGTCACACAATGACTTCGAACGCCGCGTTTGTTATATTGTTTGTGTCTTTGGTTTTATTAAATCTGGGTTATAAAATCCATCTAAAAGCAAATATCCTATTGTAAATGAAATCGAGCAAATACGTACTTTGAGGAACCCAAAAATTTCGAGGTACTTTGCTACTCAAAAATTTTATCGAATTATAGCTTTCCGGTATCATACCATGCATTCCTGTCGACATCACGAATGTTCTAGACGACAATTTTTGGTTTCCATGTCTGTTCACACCCATAAGTTGCCTAAAATGGCGATGATTACAGATAAAAAAAATTGTCGATCAATAAATAAATGCATCACTTTGTAGATAGTTCAGCTGTTCTAGAAACTTTCAACATTGTGGATTTTAAATTGATCAGTACAACTTTTTTATACTTCCAGAATATTAAATTCGCAAATAAGTTATTCATAATGCACTCGAAAACGAAAAAAAAAAACATTTTAATTTCTTATTATACGGTATAAACCCACATATAAAAGTCTGCATTTTTCCAAGTAATTATTCTAAAAAGGTTTGATATATTATTTGAAACATGTTTTCTTCAAAATCAGACCGTGTTTTTGCTCAAGTAGTAAAACTTGTTGCCTGTCAGAAAAATTATTTAATATGATTGTGGCCCCTTGCTTTTATTTCATGAACAAAAATGATTGTCTGGTCATGGCCTGAAGCTTTTCAAGGCCTTCATCCCCAACCAGTATTAATGCCTTAGTAAAGCTGTTATCATCTTTTGTGTACTCACTCTATTAAATGAAACAGCTTTGTTATATGATAGGCAAAGAAAGGTCAACTTTTGTGTTTTTACTGTAGAATGGAAACTTTAGTGTCCAAACCTTGTGCCAGTTGGCTACTTTAGGAAAAGTTAATTACAAACCCTGTTATTAGAAAGGGGGCACTTACTGGAAGGAGGGTGCTAAAGACTAATTATTACAGTAAGTCAATTAACAGATCAAAGTCGCAAAATTTTACATCAGAAACAGTCCAGCCTGGTTAGCCGAGATCCTGGTATTGCGATGCTGGGATCCTGGCTACCTGGATTGAGATTTCTCCAAGTAAATTGCATTGACTGGGCCAGCAAAAAAATTTTCTTCAGAGCAAACCTGGTCTTGGCTTGTTAATTGTCATTTTTCTTTCTAAATGACATGAAGTAATCTTTATTTAAATCATTCTGTGCTTTAATAGCGAAGCGCACAATTACTATTTATAGAACTAAAACTCAGACAAACAAACCAAAAGTGACTCTCAGGGGATTCCTAATAAGGAATTTCTATTGTCAGAAATGCAAGAATAAACAAGAATAAATTATAAACTCAGACAAACATGAGTACTGACGTCATTTGTGCGCTTTGCTATTGCTGCCATTTCATTTTAACAACAACCTTAGCACAAAATGTTTATGCTAAATTTAGCTCTGGTCCAGGCTGGCTTTCCTCATGTACTATCAGACTGAAAGTCATTCTGGCTAACCGGGCCAAATACTGCTTAATATATAGGAACAGTCCTTAAATAACAAGCAACTTGAATTGCCTTAGAAGTGAAGATAAAGGAAAATTATTTTTGCATTTCCTGATGTTTGTATGGTAGATTATAGCATCATTTTTTTTTTTTAATTTTTAACTCAAGTGAATTACAAAGGTTAAGGATTTCTTATTTGAAGCGCACTAATTTGGTAATTGAATTTTCACCATGTAAACTTGTGCAAAACATCCATCAGATGCAACATTTTGCTCAATGTTAATATTGGGTGTAAATGTAAATTTTTTTTATCTGAATGTGAATTGGGTATCTGTTACCTTCTGTGAAATAGACCTCTTCAGGTTGTATGTTTTGTTTTCCCAATGTAGGTCATGTGATGTTGTCAAGGGAATTTGTCCTTTGTCTTTTCATAAATTGTGCCTACATATGCACGTGAAGAACATTTGACATTTTCACAAAAGCAAATAGAAAGCACAGAAATATACTGCTCAATTGCTTTCATTTTAATTTTGTCAACAGTTGGAGCAATCTTAAAACTACTATACACTGGAACCTCTGTTAAAGGGACACCATCAAGTAAAACCAGGAGAAGTGTCCCCTTAATGACGGTGTCCCAAATTAGAGGTTCCATGATCCACTGTACAACCTTGAATAATAGCCATTCCTCGATTGATGGTAATGGCGGATCTAGCCCCCCTTCCCCCTCCTTATCTTGCAAAAAAAAAGGTACAAAAATTTTTGTCAGTCCCAAACATTTTCACTTGGTGCAGTTCCAGAAAATATCCATACTCCCCCCACGGAAGGTTGTTTGTTTAGCAACCCCCATCCCCCCAGGAAATTCCAGTTTAGCCTCATACTTTGCTTCTAAAATGTTGGCTTTTAAGACCCCCCCCCCCCCCAGGAATTTCCAATAACCTTCCATGGGGTGGGTATGGATTTTTTCTGGAACTACGCTTGTTCAATTGGCTGCAACAGTGAGCCTGCAATATGTAATGGACACCTTCCTTACCCATGGGATGGAATTGGAGGAAGGGAGAGTTGAAGACAGTTGTGGTGATGTGGGTGGGGTGGGGGGAGAAATTGGTGGAGCAAAATGCCTGGGTGAGGGGAGGGTCAGCGAACATTGAGCCCATGTCATGTTATTGTTGCTTTCTTTGTTACCCACAGGGACGGCCCAAGAGGGAGGGGAGGATGGTGAGGTGGACGCACAGGGTGGGGGGTTGGTGGAGCAAAATGCCTGGGTGAGGGGAGGGTATGAAGGTGTGCAGATTCTTTTAGTTAGAGCATTTCTTATTCATGAGTTGGCTCATAGGAGCCTTTGCTTTTTCCTATTTGCCAAACAACACTAGAACACCAAGAGAAAGAAGATAACCAATTCTCGCTCATTTTGGAAATTATGTGAGAACTTGAAAAAAGGAAAGGCTTAGTTTTTTAACTTGTGAATACGCGAAGCATAGTGAATGGGTTATCGCAGACGGTGGCAAATTTGGAAATTTTCATTCCCTCGCTCCCTTGCTCCCAGCATCACTCGGCTGCAAACTTTTCTTATAACGCGTACCTAAGTTCAAATAACAAAATTTAACACTTATTAGTTACTTATTTCAGTATGGTCAAGTGGTTTAAAGTGCCTATCACCCCTAGAAAGTTATTTTCAGAATCAACTCTATGTACATTGAATAAGTGAATGGTAAAATATTTCTTGTTTTGAATGTCGCCTTTGTGAGTTATAGAGATTTGAATTTACAAAATGCTAATTAGACGACGTCAACCCAGAAATTTGCCATTATTTCTACGCCAATTTACAATGTGCAGTTTACAGCTTGAGGGATAATTAATTTTATAAATACTAAAAATAAACTGTGGATAGTCAATTGATTCGTAGAAAATATTACTTGGAGGTGAAAACAAGTAGTTGTATAATAAATGATTCCCGGGTTGACGTCATCTAATTAGCATTTTGTAAATTGAAATCTCTATAACTCACTAACACGATGTTGATCAAAACAAGAAATATTTTTCCATTCAACTATTCAATGTACATAGAGTTGATTCTGAAAATAACTTTCCAGGGGTGATAGGCACTTTAAGTGTTGCGCTCCTGTGCCAATGAACCCGGGTTCGAATTCTGACGGGGTGTACTTCCAAAAAAACGAAAAATAAAGGAAAAATAAATTATTTATTTTTGCTTTCTTTTCTTCTTTTTTTTTTACGAACTGGACATTATGAAAGTGATGTACTGTTTTTTCTTTGCGTTTGAAGTCATTCACTTTGAAAAAAATATTGAACCGTCTTACAAAAACAAGCTTACCTCAGTATTGCGTTACTCGTTGCCTCATGGTACAAGGTTTAAATGACGTATGCTGGCATTTAAATCATGTTATTTGCAATTCAATACGTTTTCAGATTCCAGCATTTAGATATAGATTTAAAAGCCTGGGAATTTGCTTTTGATCTTTAATGTTTTCCACAAAGTAAATTTGTAATAAAAAAATTGTTCCATTTTTAGCGCAACAATTATGGCTCCAGCAAAGTCTTTTTCGAAAGTCTTTTTCCATCTCATACTCGAGACTTGACTTGATGAAATATTCAACTTGCATTCGCGACCCGGGTAACGCAAATCCTTTAATACTTTTTACGCAACTTTTTTTTCTATTCACAAAATAGATACCTAAGTACCCTCATTCCTATTTACGAGTTGGCTTATAGGAGCCTTTGATTCGAGTAATGTTGCAATTCAGCATTCAGACCTGGCGCCAGTTGCATAAAATTTAACGTCGGACGTAAATGCTAACGTTTGATGTTAAAATAGTAACTTTGACTGGGCTGAACGCCCGACGTTAGCTGTTACGTCTGGTGTTAAGTTTTATGCAACTGGCCCCAGGAGTCCGTCTTTCACTAGAGACACTAACAGACAGTTTTGTTCCAAAAGGGACCATTATTTTTGGTTTCTGTTAATACAAAAGCAAATTTTTTGGTTTTTAGAAATCGACACCAAATTCCGGTGCCAAAGGCCTTCTAAGCAGAAGCACCCAGTGAAAAAATATTTAAGGTTTAAGGAAAAAAAGTAAGATCTCCATAGCCCCCCAACCCATACATTATGAACGGTCCCTTTGTCATCCTTTAAATTCTTAAGAAATTGAGTAAAATGTCGCCCCAAACTTTTGTTACATCGCAAAATTTAACACCTTACGTTTTCGGAGGATCGAAAATGTCGTTTTGGGTAGGAAATAAGCAGGGGCGTAGCTACCTGTACGCACGTACGCACGTGCGTACCTGAAAAAGTCGAAAAAAAAAAGAAAGATTTGGGACTTGATGGTGGGGGAGGGGGGGAGGTAGGGGGGTGTTTGAAAACAGTGATTGTGCGTACCTCTGAACAAGTGCTGGCTACGCCCCTGATAAGGTCAGCTATTCCTTTCGGGAAGGTAGTAAATTTGGGAATACGATTCCTTTCCCTAAAATGTTCTGCCGCTGAGAACCAAAAAGCTCAAACTGGTTAAGCTTTCACATGATTTCCTTTAAAGGCACAGAAATGGAAAAACAGTACAACCGCCAACGCCATTCCAAGCTAGCCTGCGCAGAAAAAGGGACGTTTGCGCGCAAGCTATTCCAAACGTTTTCCCAAACATTCTTCGTTTGTTGTCCCTGTCTTGATTTTGAAAAGTGATTTTTCTTATTGCGCGTGGTCTGAAGAGTGTCGTAACGTATCGTATTTGCACTCATTTTGATGCGTATTCGCACTTTACAATAACACAATATTAAGTAACAATCCGTGTAAGAAGTAGGCAACCCAAATGCACGGAATGCAGAAAGGTGTGAATTGTGCTATTGTTGAAGTCCACCTGATTGACTAAAACATGAAAATCGACCATAACTTCATCAGGCAGCGCATTTATTTATCTCTAGTTTACTAACTGATTCCCTTTTAGTGAAAACTATTGTGATTTTTAATGCAACAAAAATTCTATCTGGGGAACATGGAAAATTAGAAGTCTTTCTTGGCCATTGTTTTGGAGTCTCACGATTGGATGAAATCTTGTAACACAAAAGAAACATCGCTTTAAAATAAAGTTTCAGTAAATTTTATTTCAAAACCATGTTGTCCATAGGTTGACGTATTTTCAGTATGCAAATCTTAACATTCCTATGTGGGGAAAGCGAAATGCAGCGGAACAATAGAGATTTGCCTACTTCTTACACGGATTGTTACTTAATTCAGAACGTGGTATTGGCCTTCTTTGTTTGTTAAATAACTGATGTGCTTTAAGAACCTGCACATATCACACTTACCAGTATCCAAATCGTTGCTGTTTTTTTTTATGTAGAAAGATGCCAAATACGATCCAGACTTGGAAGCACAAATCAGAGATTGGATCAATGCAGTTCTTGGTGGACAAGTTCTTAATCCCGCTCCGGATCAAAAAGAATTCCACGAAAGCTTGAAGAGTGGGGAAATCTTAGTCGAGTAAGCTTACTATATTTTGCTATATGTAGGTTGAGTTTTTTGTTGGCTCTTGTTTAATTCTCCGGGTCTTTCAGTCTTCCTCCCTTCATACGAACCATCATTTCTTAATTGTTATTCGATCTATCCCATTGAGAAGAGGACAATCACATCACTTTTGGAGGTTACATAGTTTATTTGTCGCCCGAATTGCATCATTTGCGCCCGAGCGGAGGGAGGGTGCAAATGATGCTACGAGGGACACAAATAAACTATACTGCCCGACAAAAGTCATGTGATTATCATTATAATCAATACACAAGGCCAAATCGTACAAATTCATTTAATAAGAAAATTTTTTTTTAACAGAAACAGGGCCGTAAATGCGTTTGCAGCCCGTCAAATTCAATATCGCCCGCCACTCACGCGTGTATTCTTCATTCAACTATTTATTTGCTTGTTTATTTACTTAGTTATATTTCAGTTATTTATTTGTTTGTTTATTTGTTATTCTCACTATTATTACGTTAGTTATTCCCCAGAAAACTAAGTATGTTATGGCAATTCATGGTTGACGAAAATTCCCATTGATTTAAGGTGTTTCCCTCTAGTTTCCATGCAGCCGCACCGACCATTTTTAAGCGGCCGTTTAACTAACTTTCCTTTATTGAATTAGTATGAAACTTACACAAAGTATTGTACTTAGTTGGAAGTTTATAAGATTGTAATAATTTTGAAAATCGGATTTAAAATTGCGGAGATAAACGAGAAAAATTGAAATCGCTTGAGTCTAAATTCCGAGCGATTGCGATGGCATCTAGAAAAATCAAAACTATTACGATAAACTATGAAACATAGCAAACAAAATATCTAAAAATTAGAAACTTTTGTCAAGCCGATTTTGAGTAAATCAGGAAAACATTTCGAACTTGTGATTTTGCATGTGTATGAGCACATCAATAAGTTCCTCACTCAAGCTTATAAAAGTTTAATTTCTCAATCTCAAATTTACGCCAAAATGTGCGTTTAGAGTATGAGATGAAACTATGAAATTTTGAAAGCGTTTCTCGTTTTTGTTTTGGAGATTCGATTTTCTGTAGGAAACCATAGTTTTTTGACTGAGTCCTTGATATTGTAGTTTTAGCGCTTTTCTATATATTTCAAAAACCGCGAGATAGATTTTTTTTTAAACTTTTTTAATCGTTTCTTTATAATATGAACAACATTGTGTCGAAGTTTCATCTTGATTGAAACATTGCAACATGGTCAAATAAACTAATAAAGTTCACCCAAAACGCGATTGAGACTTCGTGCTTTGATTGCACGGTTGAAGGCAAGACGCTTTAATTAATTAATTCAGGTGAAGCGCAACGCATTTCTGCGTGACCATCATGTTTTGCTGAGTAACGTTAGGGGCTGTGTTCCACGTTATTTTTATCGTTCCCACGAATTTCAGCGGGACGTTTATTTGAAAGCAGGTTTTTTTATTCGCATTTGACGTGGACTGGACTCTCTCGACACTCTGAATTGTAGGGAAAAGAAAGAAGTCATCGCGATTTGCATAATTCTCAACACGCAGAAATGCGTTACACTTCACCTGAATTAATTAAAGCGTCTTTGCGACGTGCGCCTTCAACCGTGCAATCAAAGCACAAAGTTTCAATCGCGTTTTAGGTGAACTTTATTATTTTATTTGACCATGTTGCAATGTTTCAATCAAGATGAAACTTTGAGACAATATTGTCATATTATAAAGAAATGACCATGAAAGTTTAAAAAAAATCTATCTCGAGGTTTCTGAAATATGTAGAAAAGTGCTAAAACTACAATATCAAGGACTCAGTCAAAAAACTACGGTTTCCTATAGAAAATCGAATCTCCAAAACAAAAACGAGAAACGCTTTCAAAATTTCATAGTTTCATCTCATACTCTAAATGCACATTTTGGCGTAAATTTGAGATTGAGAAATTAAACTTTTATAAGCTTGATTGAGGAACTTATTGATGTGCTCATACACATGCAAAATCACAAGTTCGAAATGTTTTCCTGATTTACTCAAAATCGGCTTGACAAAAGTTTCTAATTTTTAGGTATTTTGTTTGCCATGTGTCATAGTTTATCGTAATAGTTTTGATTTTTCTAGATGCCATCGCAATCGCTCGGAATTTAGACTCAAGCGATTTCAATTTTTCTCGTTTATCTCCGCAATTTTAAATCCGATTTTTAAAATTGTTACACTCTTATAAACTTCAAATTTTGTACAATATTTTGTGTAAGTTTCATTCTAATTCAATAAAGGAAAGTTAGTTAAACGGCCGCTCAAAAACGGTCGGTGCGGCTACACGGAAACTGGAGGGAAACACCTTAACGTTCGCACGAAAATCTTCTGAAATCGATTCATTTTTGTACTTTTGCTACAGCTCGTTAATGCGGAGTTGCTCGTGTCAGAAATGCAGAGAAAAATGGGGAGGGGGGGGGGGGGGCAATGTCTGTTAGTCTAAAAGTATTGCAAATGAATGCCTGGAATGCAACTTGCCAAATGTCAAATGCCGAATGCCAAATCTTATATCTGTGGGTCTGTTAAGCAAATTTATTCAACTTGTGACGTCCCTTTAAGTAAAACCTAATCTTTTAAAGGTCAAATGAACCAAAAAATTGACATTTTTCTTTTAGTCCAATATTAATGCAATATGTTTAATGAGTACCAAGTAAACATATTCTGAAGTTTGAAACTAATTGGACTTGGCATCGCAGAGATATCGGAAGTTGAAAAATGCGACTTTTTGGCCTTCATAATCGTAGAGAGATCGGGAAAATTGTCGGAAAGTGACGTCACTATTGACCACCTCAAAAGAGTCAAGGGTCGAAGTTGAAAACAATAGGTTTAATATAATGAGCGAAAACAGTGCATGCCTTCACGTGCGTTTCATACTTTAATACATTTCCTTGCCGTTCCCTGCAAAACAACAACTTCAAATGATCAAATTATAGATTTTTGTGGAGAACGTGAACTCACGACGGTTAATTTTCTTTTCTCCATTTGAAATTTGAAGCCGTTCTTATGAATTCAACAGTTTACCTTCACAAAAATTACCGCATAAGCGGCAGGGAAAGTTAACCTGCACTAAAGTACCCAGCGAGGTGGATTGAACACACCCAACTCTGTTAAAAAAATCTATTGTATAAACAGATGAAGTTTCTCGAAGCAAGATTTCGTTGCTCAAAGCTCTTCGTTTGCTACCAAAATACAGGTTCGAGCTCCTCGGCCATTTTCAATGCGAAAACATTAGAAATTTTTAAGTTGTAAGAATATACACAAGCTAGAATACTCAGTATTCGCCAGGAGGGAGGACACTGGTAATGAGGTTGGCTCACCAATAGTGACGTCACAATCCTTACCAATCCTACCACTTGTAGCGCGCGGTCATTTCAGAAACGTTTTCGTGAAGCCTTCGGAAATCTTCGTACTTTTAGCTATGTAACTTCCTTAAAGGCTCAGGAAGGAAAAAGTTTGCTTAAGTTTGCTTTATTATGGTTTCTTTTAAAGTTTAAATGGATAAAGAAAAAAAATCAAATTTTTGGTTCATTTGACCTTTAACTAGAGCATAACTAGAGCATTTGAAAACCCTGACAGCCGCAAGTTTGCGGGATTTGATGTCGCGTGGAAAAAAAATTGAAAACTTCCTACATTGACTTTCTGTTAATTTTTTTTCACAATCTGTCGAGAGTCGAAAAAGAAAATCATCTACCAAAAAAACCGATTTGACCTTTAACTAGAGCATTTGAAAACCCTGACAGCCGCAAGTTTGCGGGATTTGATGTCGCGTGGAAAAAAAATTGAAAACTTCCTACATTGACTTTCTGTTCATTTTTTTTTTCACAATCTGTCGAGAGTCGAAAAAGAAAATCATCTATCAAAAAAACTGAAAAAGCAGTGGTCACCGACCATTTAAGCGAGTAAAATCCAGGCAAACCTGTATGACGTGGCGTGATTTTGCGACATGAAATACATGCACAGTGGGATGCGCCTAAACAGATCGCGAATTCACCGCGAGAATGCAGTATACACAAACTCATAAGTTATTAGCTTGAATGTAACTACAACATCACTTTAATCGATTGCGTTCGACGACGCAAAACGCTTTGTAATTTGGTGGGATGTCTGTGATTTCGTGGGTGTCCTGTGAACACAAGCGAAAAGCTTCAAGGATATTTTCGTTGGTTCGTCTTCACCTCAGACTTCTTGAGCTATTATAGACAGAGTTCACTACAACAACAACAACAACAACAACAACCTTTTGCCACACTTGTGAAAATACTACACCCAATAATTGCAAACTGCTCTAGAATCCAACATACTCCTCACTGTGTACATGGAACAGTCGAACCTCCGGTTGCCGGTTGCGACCACCTCTCATCAGCGACCAGTTTTCCAAAATACCAATTCGATACTTAGACCGTCCCACACAAGGCAGCAGTAGTCGATGTGCGGTTCGATGAGAGCTCGATATAGAAGAATTCTTTACTAAAAAAGGACCTCAGCCAACCTCGTACCCAGGGTCTCTCTTCTTCCCGCTCCAGGGGGGGCGGGAAGAAGAGAGACCCTGGGTACGAGGTTGGGCCTCAGCCTTTAAAGGGACACTGTCACACATTCGCATGCGCGGACCAGGCTCACTTCCGGTCTACTTGAAAACATTCGGGCGCCATTATGATCTTGGAATTGGTGGCAGAAAATGCTCATTTTCAGTGTAATATGCGATGATTTTCAAAAAATCAGACATGTTTTATGGTGGAAGGGAAATAGTCCTTTAATTGTGGCTGAAAAAATCGTCGATCGGATGGATTTTTGTGACGCAAATCGCCTCCGAGTTAAAGTCTGTCTCAAACCGAGTGTTTTGCCTTGACTCCGTCTTGTGAAGGGAAAACAGTGGCGACAAAGAAACCGGAAACGGCTAGAAAAACCCTAAAGGACAAAATAATAAAGCCAGAGGTGAGTTTAATAGTGTCGCTTTATTGAATTAATGTCTAAATTTCGCTTTATTTAGCGTTTGAAATCTACGTTATTTTTTCCCCATACAAAGTCTTATAAACCGCTCAAATTTTCAACGGCCGCCGTGTGATACCGCTTTCATTGAAGGGTCACGTCCCGACTCACACACCACTAATAAGTTAAAATCCTTTGCTATCTCGTGACTTGAGCAATATTCCAGCGACAACAAGTGCGCCGCGAAGACAGAATCGGAGCAAGTTTCGTAGCCTGCGATAAATTCTGCTTCAATATGCCATGACTTAGAAATTGTATCTTCGATATAAACACGTTTATGGGATTTCAACCACTCTTTCATCGCTCCTTTCGGCGTTCCAAATATCCTTTTCCGTCTCGAGCTTCTTAGTTTTCTGCCGTGACCGCCGCCACTAGTCGACGCCATTGTGAAATTCACACTTCAACTTGAAAAATTTAGGCTAAACTTTTCAAGTTTCGATACGAGAAACTGGCGCATGCGCCCTCGTGACAGTATCCCTTTAAGTGTACTTATACCAGAAGAAATGTCTTGGCGATTTTGTCAATATGTTTGGACCATGATAAATTTTGATCAGTGAAAATTCCCAATGATTTATGATTTTCCCGCACTCTGTTAATGTAAGATTACTACTAGTTTAAACTTACATGTTTCTCTTTCCTTTAGTCTGGCAAATGCGCTCGGTGGAAAGTACAAGAAGAATGCTAGCAAGATGGCTTTTAAAATGGTTTGTACACGTTTTCTCGCCATACCAGGAAACTCGGTACTGATTGCGTTTGGCTATACAAAACGCGTGCATCTGGGGTTTCCATTGCTTAAGTTTTATTTTGAAGCGCAAATTAACCACCGCGAAGCGAAAAAGTGTGACGACTCAGGAGGGGGGGGGGGGGGAGGTTGGCCGGGGGGTTGAAAGTCTATCCTATGATGCAACTCACCGCAAACAAATGTAAACTAAAGAGTCAAAATAACGACTAAAAAACTCAAAACTTCCACCAGAATGGCAATTTTGATTTCTTGACCGCCTGTCACGAAATTAATTTTGATGAACTGTAATCCACTTCCATCCTTGTAATCCTGCACTTCATCTCCAAACTGCTACTTCTGTTTTGCTCTGTAGAATCTTATTATCCAATTTAGTTATATATTTGGTGGCATTTGGCAATATAACATGGAAATTAAGATAGAGGAATTCGGTCATTTTGGCGGAACACTGACCCTTTTAATTCTAAAGCCTTTATCGGCTCGGATTTTCCGATTTATTATGATAACAAGGTAGAGTCAGTTTTCTTCAGTGAAAGTGAAAATGTCACCACAAACGTTCAAAGTGCAAATGAATTACTATGCCCTTTGCTTTTGAACAGATGAAAATGACGTTGAAGGCATCAAATTCCATGTAGGATTTTTGAAAAGGCAGCAACAGCTCTGGTCTGAAGTGTCAGCCGCATTCTCGCCCTAACCCGCTGTGGGCGCCGGCGAGAAGGGCGAGAAAGCGGCTGACACTTCAGACTACAAGAAATAATATTCCGCCACTTAAACGTTGTGCAAATTGATAAAAATGTCCAAGTTTTTCGCATGTCCCTTTAAAAAAGGCGTTTATTAAAACTAAATGGGAAATCAGGAAAGGCTTTTTCACTGGGTGCCCCTGGCCATAAACCTTTTTGCAGTTGTTCAAGCGCTGAACGTGATTTTGTTCTATTCTTTTTTCAAACATTTCAGATGGAGAACATTGGAAACTTTTTGGCTTTTTGTGACACTCTTGGGGTACCTAAATCCGACATCTTTCAGACCGTCGACTTGTACGAAAACCAGAACATTACTCTGGTAAGTGATCACCTTTCACATCTGTGGCTCCTTCATTTCAGGGGAGAGTTGTGATTTCATTTTGTTCCTTGGCCAAAGTTCAGTCTCAGTGAATTAAGAAATAAATCAATATGAAAACTCTAAGTTAAGTGATAATCAGATTTAATTTTTGTAACCACAGGTAGCCCAAGCTCAAGTGATGTTTACGGTTAACTGTTGCGTAATAGCGAATTTATAAGGATTTGTATGGGGAAAATTCACTTCGAATTTGAGCGTAAAATTAGGAAAGATATTTGAATAAAACTGGCTCACCTGAACTTATTTGTGTGTTTACTCGTGTCTTGAGTGGTTTTGGGGTCGATTCGAAGCGATTCCAGCGAGTTTTAGTTCAACTGTCTTTTCCTCCCTAAAACTCCCTAAAACTCGCTGGAATCGCTTCGAATCGACCCGAAAACCACTCAAGACACAAGTAAACACACAAATAAGTTCAGGTGAGCCAGTTTTATTCAAATATCTTTCCTAATTTTACGCTCAAATTCGAAGTGAATTTTCCCCATACAAATCCTTATAAATTCGCATCACTTGAGCTTGGGCTACCTGTGTTGTAACTAGCAGTAATCAGAGATTATGGAGACGCGTTCGAAGGAATTTCCGGCGGAAATGATCCCCTGATAAAAGCAATACCGTTGTGGCATGAAATTTTCGCGGGAGTTTATTTTCGCGAATTTCGCGAATTTTCC